>WBMV01006900.1:452228-698828 GCA_013396655.1 Campylorhamphus procurvoides
GGGGGGGGTTAATATATAAACGCACAACAGTGTCTGTCTTGGCACTCTAATTCAGGCCTTATGAAATAAATGCATTTAAAGATAGCCCCATATTGTGCTAGGTAATAGTGCTGGACACTTTGAGAGCTATCTGATGCTGGATGCATGCTCTGTACTCTGCAGATGCAGGAATCATAAACCCTCCAAGGCAAGGACCATGTCTTTTCAGTTTCTCAGATTCTGTACACACCTATCATGTTCAGGTATAAACAATGGATTTGGGCAAATAAAATGGCTTTGGACAATGGATTTGAGCAACCTACTCTAGTGAAAGGTGTCCCTGCCCATGGTAGAAGAGTTGGACCTAGATGATCTTTGAGGTCCTTTCCATCCCAAACTCATTTTATCATTCTATGAATCCATGAAATATATTAAAACCAAATATCCAGTTACATATCTGAATCTACTTCTACCAAATGATTACTACTAAAATACCAAATCCTTTGAATAAAAAAATTGTATAAATCATTGAAACTGCAGTAGCCTTTTAAAAAACTATTTTAGAAATATGTATCAAATTCTCTTTCATTACATGTCTCTGCCTTTATTATGGCTGTGTCTTTTCCTAGTTACCTTCCTTTATCTTCCTTATTTCAGTCCTCCACCTGCAAGAAACACTCTTGAACTCTGACCACAGTTTACTTTTGATTCCTTGAGTAAACCATTTGTCCTGCACACACCTTCAACACAAATGCACACTGAATGCTCTTACATAATAGCACTTTCCAGAAGGACAAATAAGGCGATGGACAAAAATTTAAAGAGTATTAATCAAACACATGGGCATTTGCTTGTTAGTGACCTAAACTCTAATCCAGTGTTGGCACAGCATTGTGTATTTACGTACCACAATCTCCAGAAAAAGATTAAAAATAATTTTGCAAGCAATTGCCACCTAAAATGCAAGTGTCAACATTTGGGGGTGAGTGCACTGGTTTAGAACCAATTACTGAATAAAATAATGAAATGTTCACAGAGACTCTTCCTTTTGTTTGCAGTGAGTGAACATCACTCAATAAACTTCTAAGCCTAAACATCAACAGTCTGCTGAGACTTGACAAGCCTTCCACTGTTATGATCCTCTGGTCCTCAAAAGTTTATGACAGGCAGCAAAGGTCTTGTCAGGTGTCATCTACTTTCTGTGACAAACAGTTTAGATTGCAAAAGACATAACAAAAGATTGGAGATTAATTTGAAAGAAGTCTTGAACTGGATGTACTCTGTGTATATGGGAGATCTCATTGACCTTTCAGTATTTAAAGAGGGCTTATAAAAAAGTTGAGTGACTTTTACATGAGAAGGTAGTGATAAGACAAGAAGGAATGGTTTTAAACTAAAAGAGGAGAAAGTTAGAATAGTTGCTAGGAGGAAATTCTTTATTCAGACTGTAAGGAATACGTTGTAGAGGGATGGCTGGCAGGCAAGGGACACGGACAAGGTGTTGCCAACCTAGGCCTGATGGAAACAGAGGCCTAAGCATGTCTGTTGACTACCCATACCACAGTCAAGGAGACAGAGGTGTACCCTGTGCTTCACACCTAAGGCCTCTGCTCCTGGAACAAGTGCAACAACAGAGACTGATACAGATAGAAGAGATGTGTTTTAAATTACTCTTTTCATATCTATAGTTTGTATTGCTGATAAGCATGAATCAAGTTTAGAACCAAAAATTTGCAATTGGCCCTAGTAAAAAATGTCATAAAAATTATTGATGGATTTGTATAATGAATTTGGCAAAAATTTGGAAACAAATTTTAAATCAGGTAATTCTCAAATATGTCTCATTAAGCATTGGAAATATCTACAACAAACATGCTTCATGATTACCAAACAGGACCTGGTGATCTTAGTAATTGTTGTAGTTGTGTTATTAATGATGCCTTTTCTAATCAGCCTGTTGCAAAGGGCCCTGCAATGGACTGTCTGAGCCATCTTTTTAGCACAAATACAAAAAGGGGGAATTGTGGGAAACTACCAGACGTGTGGATTTCTTGACAGAGCAAAAGAAATGTGACCTTGGCCAGACTGCTCTGTGCTCATGAAGATAAACAGCCTGCAGAGACTGAGAGAACTCAGGAGCAGCAGAAGACTACAGAGACAGTAGTTTTGTAACTGTGGCCAATGAGTGTTTTTGTGTGTGAGCACCAGTACTGTTAATGCACGTACACTCAGAGAACACCATAATTGTAGAAACGCCATTAATAAACTGAGCTTTGTAGCTAACTCATATTGGGTTGTGTCACTGCTCCACAAGCCTGCCTCCAACAATAGGTTGCACAGAGATGTGGATGCCCCATCCTTGGAAGTGTTTAAGGGCAAGTTGGATGAGGCTTTGAGCAACTTGGTCTAGTGGGTAGCATTCCTGCCCATGGCAGTGGAGTTGGAGCTAGATGATCTTTAAGGTCTCTTCCTTCCCAAACCGTTGTGTGATTCTATGATTCTCAGAAAATATTACTCTCTCTTTGTTAACTGTGCTGAAATTCCTCATGTTGTTATCTGGTGAGAGGAACCACAAGGCTGGATAAGCCTGGCTGTATGCATACCTTATCAAGCACAGTCAAAACAAAGGCAGGATCTGCAGATTGAGCAAGAGGAATAATTATGAAATCATACATAAGTACATCACTTTTGGTACAAAGAAGTTTCTGCTCTGGGTTGGACCAGCGACTCATTATATACAGAATGGATTCACTGGGAATATCAGACACATGCTGCTTTTGCGAAAAATGTCAGAAGTCTCTGTAAAACTCCCTTTATTCTAGCAGCTAATGCCTAAGATTGTACCCTAAACCAGAAGCTTTGTATCCAAAAAGAAGGAAGGTGTACACACAGATCAGTTTTGTCCCAGCACCCGTTCAGAAGGTGGCTAAGACATGCCCTGAGCCAGGGAGCCCAGCTTTATTCGCACTCCCAAAGCTGTTTTTCTGACAATGCAATTCCCAGGCTGCATATCCTCCTTACACCTCATACTCCCTTCCCCTTTTCATTTCTCAGTTTTCTTCCTTATTTCTTTTCTATGTGCTAAGATACTTTGAAATGTGTTTTACCTTCCCTGCACCATTCCTTGTTTTATGTTTGCAGCCTATATTGTAGATGTCTGAAGACATATCCTACCAAACCTTGCTGTTTCATGAGTCTTATAGTTTTTACACCGAGTCAAAAAGTTAAAGTTTTCTTATACTTTGCTTTTAAATCAGAAGCCAGGTGAGAGGGGTGAAAGCTTCTGTGTGGCATACGAAAGTATATGAAATTGTCTCTTGCAAATAATCAAACACAGTCATTCAGTGTGGCTGTGCTTCTTTTCGAAGAAAATGGCTATAGAAAAACTTGAGCTTGTGGGAGTCAGAGTCACACAATCTATGCCTGGTGTTTGACGGATTATCTGTTATGCTTATTTGAGTAAAGAAGATAAGTTGTGTCTAACAAATCCTTCTCAAACTACTTCTAGTTGAACTAGAGAATGGGAAGAGATAGCAACCAAAAGCTGAAACTATTCTGTTTTGGCAGTCATGAAGTAGAACGCTTGTGAGCAGAAGCCAACTGACAAGGAATATAAAACATGGAAAGACTGGGATCATTTTACAGAGGCACTGGTGTGCGCAGGATTATCTTGCATGGGCAACTACAGATTGCATAAGCAGTGGTGCCTGGAGTGCCATGGCGGGTGTATGGGCAAGACATGGGAATACTATACTGGGGAAAACAAACACAGGCTTCAAAGGGATTCTTAAGGGAGACAGTAAGAACGATTCAGCATAAAACTCAAATTTGTTCATCAGGGTCTTTTCAAATAAAAAAATAAATAAATGAATAGATACAGAAATTATTACAAAGCACATAAGCAAGCTGGACAAGATAAAGCAGGCCCTCTGCTTCAACTCTGTTTCATCACACGCAACCTGTGTGTGAGCAGATCAGTAGATGAAAGCTTGGACACAGATATGGTTCATATTATAAGAAGCAAAGCACTTCTATTTCAAATGCTGTGTAAACACAAGCTACCAGGAAACCATCCTTGGGGGAACACGGGCAAAAACTGACTTTGCTTTCAAATGTTGCATTTAGGGTTTTGCTTATGGCTCCTAAGATTATTGCATTTGGTAACTGGCATTCTGTAAAGCCTTTTGGTACTGGCTTATAGTTTGAGCAGGATCCTTCAACATCCTTCCTGAACGCCCTGCTGGCAACATTAGTTATCACCCCTCATTCTCTCCAGTTGAGCTCTGCTGTGGTGATAAGTCTCTGGGACTCTTCCTGCATCTCTTGCACTATCATCTCCTTGATGAAAATGTTCGGTGCTCACCAGTGATACAAAACCAGGGTGCAAGGGAGGTCTCAATTGCTTGCATTTTGAGGAGAATCAAAGGTAAAATAGGTGCCAAAAATGCAAGCTTTATCAGATCACAGGATTGCTTTCTGGATAGCTGCAATACCCAAGTGCCTTTTAGACCAGAAATATCAGCTCTGTCTGCTGCCAGCTATCCTATCACCCAGGCAGGCCGGACAGTTCTAATACCAACAACACATGCTTTAGAATAGATGTATCACAATCAGAAACAAAGAATAACACCAATGTTCTCTCTTGATCAGATATATTTTCACATCAAAATAATAGTTGCCTGCATTTCATGACACACCACAATTTTCAGTTTACAGAATTTTAACGTCCTCTCTGCGTTTAACTTTCCTTATGACTAAGTCCTAGGTTCCTGCCTGAATCTGTACAGTTAGGTACTTCACTTCTATAGATTTTCTGCCAGCTTTCTTTTCTCATTTTACGTGATACCCATTTGATGAGGTTTCCCATGTTTTAGCCACTATCTGCAAGCCAGGAACATAAAAACCTCCTTCAGTCTCTGCAATGTAACAGAAACTTGAACATATATAATGATGAGATAAGACAAGGGGAAACAGTTTTAAACTAAAAAAGGGGAGATTTAGATTAGATGTTAGGAAGAAGTTTGTAACTTAGATAGTGGTGAGGCAATGACACAAGATGCCCAGAGAAGTTATGGTTGCCCCATCCTTGGAAGTGTTCAAGGCCAAGATGCATGAGGCTTTGAGAAACCTTGTAAAATGGTAGATGTTCCTGCCCATGACAGGGGCTTCGAAACTAGAGGATCTCTAAGGTCCCTTCCAATCCAAGCCATTCTATTATTCTGTGAGATATTTCCAAGTAAGAGAGAGAGAGAGAGAGAAAGAAGTAAAAATCCCCTTATTTATCCAGCAGCCTCTGGTCCACCCTATCTAAACAGAATTGTTGGTCAAAGCTCACAGGAAAAAGCAGGACAGTTAAGAAAGTTCTTAAAAGTTTTCCAAGGTGGACCAGATTCAGGCAGTTTCCTTGAGGCTCCGGGGTTCATATGTTTTTCTAAAGGGCTGGTCAAGGCCTCTGCATGAATTGTCTCTGCCTGCTGCTGACTGTGTCCCTAGATGATTAAATCACTCCACTGAATCAGTTGTCTGGGCTGTTTTATAGATGCAGCTGTCAACCCCAATACAGGAAAGGTAACAGCACTCTGTCTCTCAAGCCAAATATTATATGCTCTGGGCCCCAAAGTGCTGAAATGCATATGCAAACACCATCCTGCAGGCACTCAGTGATTGGTTGAAGAACTCATTCCTGTGGTCGGAGCACTTACTTACTTAGGCTTTATGAGCAAGCAGTAGACAGGGTGAGGGTAGATGGAAGGCTCACATCATCTACCTCATGTGACTGTGTGTTCATTTTAATTCAAAAAGCGTGATCAACTTGCAGAGAGTCCTTACATTACAGTGCTTTTTGGATCAGCTGTCACGGGGACGTGCACATGGGCTCTGTTTCTCTTGCTCCCATTCAGACACTCATTCTAGTATCTTTTTCATACTAGCACCATATTCATGCAGCGCACTGTAGCTAAAGATCATTCTGTGTCAAACTGACATGGAAGAGTGTATTAGCATTTAGGGACAGCAGACAGTTTCCACATAGTTATTGTCACTTGTTTCTCTCTGCTCAGTGAGATTCTCATACCAATGAAGTCGGCAGCCTCAGATGTTGCCTGGCTTTCCAAGAATAAGGCATTTCTCATCCTGAGTTTCTCTTATCACTGCTGCTCATTCAGCTACATAATCCTCTCCTGTTTTGCCTTATACTCAGAACCAACAACCAACAACCTGCAGCTGGTCCCAGACTAAGCCTTTCTCAAGTATTATCAGGATATTTCCTTTGGGGGATTGTAAGCGTGGGGAAGGGAGACAACACAGATTTGCAAATGTTGCATAACACAGCATCTCTGGTCTAAACCCAGTGCCACTGTTGCAGTTGTGTTCCCCACTGCTGCTTACTGGCAACAGAAGTCAGGAAAGTTTCACACAGATACAAGGATTTAAGAAAAAAACCATAATTTATAGACATTTTATATTATATCAATATTTATAGATTTTGTATATTAATGTGCTAAAATATATAAAAAATGTTATGTTGACAGATGTGTAGCAGGCTAAGGAAATTTAGGGAGAATTAAACTCCTGATAATGGGATAAAATCTGAGAATGGCATTATCCTATTGTCTGAGCAGGGGTGTAGGCTGTCATAGAAAGTGAGGTTAGACCCTTCTATGACTGAACGAATATGTCCATAGTGTATCCAACACTGTTTTTGATGAAATGTCTCAAAAGAGACTGGCATAACGAGCCTTTTTTTTTTTTTTTTCCTCCTCTCTCTTTCACCTGTGGAAATAACTTGTAGGAAACATCACTGAGTTGTTACCCTGGTGACCACTGAACAGCGGTCAGCTGCTTCCGCTGTAGCTGTTTGCTACTGAAGGAATGTTTTTGCCTGTTTTTTATGATTTTTAATAGTCTATAAGTAATAGAATAGGTAATCCCTATTCCACAGGTGTTGATACATATGAGAGTCAATAAATGGACTCCAGTATTTGTTCAGTAACATTTCTAGAGTCACACCTATAATCATCTCTCTAAAAGGAAATATTAAGGTTAGTGCAATTCTCAAAAGGCTCTTCTCTGCCTCCTCAAGGCATGTGCTGTCAAGATATACATTCACAGGCAGCCATTTTAAACTTTCCCCTGTGTAAGGACAGAAGAAATCCATACTGACAATAGCTGCCAATGGTGCTCTTGCACCCTATTAGAGGTAGCCTTAATCCTTAGCAATACAACTTCTCTCTCTCACGAAGAGTTCAAAGCATGTACACAACTCCTTGTCTCCATCTTCCCCTGAAAATGCTTACCTGAGAGTGATCCCAGAGCCAACCAAAAGGACAGTGTCAATACTAGGTATTTTGGAAGTTATCCATAACACAAAGACCTTTCCTTGCAGCTCCGTGTCAATGCATTAGGTTCTCAGTTTTAAATCTTATTTAAAAGATAAGGGCAGTCCTTCCCAGAACAGAGTAATACAGCCCAAACATTCATCTGAAAAAGCTCAGACATGATCTTAGATTTTTGGTATCAGTTCAGTTTCAGTCTCCTATAGTTTCTACCCCTCTCCTGTTTTCCATAAGTTTGTGCACAGATTTTTTCTTTTTCACTCTACCCATCTCCCCTGCCTTTCAACAAGTAGCGTTAATTACTAAGATTTAGAGTTTTATAAGCTTATGACTTGCTGGTGGAGGGGAAGCTCTGCAGCAACAAATTTCACAAACAGGCCCAAACATGGGCCTAGTTTTTTGTTCCAGTTGGAAATTGGTCACTGTTTTATGAAGCCTCTCCTTAGTCATACCATGTCAATAACTTACTTTCCCTACTTTCCCTGTACCCAGCTCTGTCGGAGAACACTGTCTCAAATGCTACGAGAATAACCACAATGAACAGTTTATCAATACCACAAACGGACAATTACCTCAGAACTCACAAATTCATGTTTTATCCCTTTGAATTTGTATGCTGTATTCTGATTGGTTGCGGTTACCTGGTTACCGGTTTCCCATTGGCTGTATATTCCCTATTTCCCATTGGCTGGCTGGTGATGCAATCCCAGCGTCATCATGTGAGGCTGGCCATGCCCCATCTATTCCCCTCCTTCCCTGTAAGCCCTTCCCCTCTTGCCACGATCCGCCCCCAAACTCCTCCCACTTTCCAAGCTCCTCCCTGACCCTATATAAGTCCCATGCTCCCATGAATAAAGGAGTTCCAGCCCTCATCCCACCATCGGCTGGGATCGTCTCCCTTCTTTCCTTCCCCCCGGCACGCGGCACAGCTCCTCCATAGATCTGTTCCCCTCTTCATATGTCTTATCTTTGCTTTTCCTGATCATCCATTTTTTTTCTAAGCAAGCAAGTATTTTCCTGTAGGAATATCTCTCTAGCAAGTTCTTCCTCTTAGCATAAAAGAACACAAAGGTGAAAAAGAAAAGGGAATTTTTCTCTTAGCTCCAACCACACATGATGTCCCTTCCTCCGAGAAAGTCAGGAGCCAAGACCACAGAGTCAAAGAATCATAATATCATTAAGGTTTTAAATGATCTCCAAGATCATTGGGTCCAGCCATAGATCCAGCACCACTGTGTTGACCAGTAAATCGCGTCCCCAGGTGCCACATCTAGACACCTTTCAGGTATGGTGATCGCATGCCTTCACTGAGCACCCTATTTCAATGCCTGATAACCCTTCCAGTGAACCAATTTTTCCTAACTTCCAGTCTAGACTTCTCCTAGCACAACATGAGGCCTTTTGGGGGACCACATTGAAGAACGTACTTTGAGTCTATCTCTGAGGATGTAACTTTTAAGAAAGCTCTTCCAAGTGCTTCTGGCTCCATGCTACCATTGAGGCATACTCAATCATTTTAGAGGTCTTTTTTCAAAGTAAATGTCTCTATAATTCTATAAATCAACCCAAAATTTCTGCCCGGTAACAGCAGAAGTGCTTTACCTTGTAACCATCATATTGCACAAAAAATCTCCAACAGCAAAGCAAACATTTTATCTCCCTGGGTTGAATAAACGTGAAGAAAAAAAATAGAAAAAAGGAAAAAATTATATAAATCCTTTCAATGTAAATACCAATAACAAGACTAGCAATGACCTCGTCTGAATCTAGGATCATCCACTAGATTGCACACAGGATTTTGGGATGTGGAAGCAAACATATTCTTGTAAATTAGCCAACAGTTGGTGCCCACACAATCTCATTAATTCAATGGAAATATTTCATGAATGTTCCAAAAGAGGTTAATTAAGCATTTTATTCAAGGATTATAGATTTCACACAAAACACAGTATCCTAAGCTTTAAATGTACACAGAGCTTCATAGAAATCAGACTTAATTTATTGTAGGTTTTTTCCTTTGTCAGACAAAAAAAAAAGCTGAAATGTTCAAGTCAGATACAGCCTGTTTATAGACAATAAAGATAATTATGTGGTGTGAATGTAGCCATCCATATTACAGTGAAAGGGAAACAGGCACACAGAATATGTAATAAAGAAAACCCTTTAAGGTTTCAACTCACAGTCTCCTAAAGCTAAGACAGAAAATTTATCTCCCAGGACACACATTCTGCTTGCACTCTAAGGAGATCTGAAGCAAGGTACTGCAAGTGTCAAATTAGCTAAAAACAGGAAAGGGGAAATTCTGCTCCATATAAAAAGACGTATGAGCTGCCAGAACATACTAAGAATCATAAAACAGTCAAAAACGAAGGGACTTGTGCGACTCAAACTAATGATCTCACAGTTTGTATCAACAGCTCCATGGCAATGTAAGCTATAATCAGTTACTTTAATCCTTCAATATTAATTATAAAATTTTGTTGACAAAAGAAAGCAGCAATGTATCCTATATTTTTTCATGTTGAGATTAAATGTCCAGATAATTAACCATACGATGTTATGGTCAATTACATACACGGGAGCAAGGCAGGGGAAAGACTTAGCACTTGTTCTTGTCATGAGTAAAACTCATTAGGCCAGAAGGTTCAATACTGTTCCTTTTCACTAATTTGGCTTGATCTGCTATGGTGACACTATGCTGTTATGTAAATTATTCACAGCATAATTAACTGTGCACATTTTTAATAAGGTTGGATACACTTTTCTAAATCAGGCTTTGTGTCACTAGAAGATTTGGAAAGCAATCCTTTTTAAAATAATGGTGGGGTTAGGAAATACTCAACCTGTAATATTTGCAGGTTGTTTTCGAAGTGTTGTTATTGTACTGCATACATTCTGTATTCTATAATTCTGTTTGCATGTGAGGCTATAAAGGAGAAAAACTCCCAGTTAGTACATGCATACACTGAAAGCATTCTGTTTGAAATCAGCTTGTTAACTCACTACATGAAAATGAATTAAACCTATCATGGAAACTTCTAGAGAAATTTTCTTCTTTCTGGATTCTTCTAGTAATAAACATAAGAAATAAAAACTCATGAAAATTTATGAGAAAAATGACCATTACATCCACCGGGTAGGTGTTTCATATTCAAAAGCTTTCTTAGAGCTAAAAGACCTTATTTGGATTGTTATATGCTTTCCGGCACCAACTGAAAAAATGTTTTCACTGAAAGTGTTGTTAAGTTACAGAACAATGTCCCTAGGGAAGCAATGGAGTCACCATCCCTGAAAGTGTTCAAAAAATAACTAATTGTGGCACTTCGTGATATGCTTTAGTGGTCAGGGTGGTATTTAGTCAATGGTTTGACTTGATGATCTTGGAGGTATTTTCCAGCCTTAATGATTCTATGATTCATTCACTCAAGATTACTTGCTTGTTTGCTGGTTTATAGAGGGTGTACCTAATAGTTCACTTTTTATCGCTTAAAGAAAATAGTTAAGAACCATTTTTACTAGGAGGTTCCCTGGGAAAGAGTTGTCTAAAATGGTATTTTTGGTGTGTATAAACTCAATTGTTATATTTTTATCTATTGCTTGCTGAAGGATTTCAACAAGATTTTACACGTCTCTTAATTATGCCTCACAGTGAGTGCTCTTGGGTGAACAGACATGCAGAGGAGTTTTGTGCATGGGTAACCTGAAGCAGAAGGAAAATATGTTGGACAAGCTCTCTGTGGCACAGATAAGATGACAATCAGGTCTATTGACCGCCTACCTATCCTATGGCTCTACGGCACAGCAGACTTTTTTAAGTACTTCATTTATGGAGAGTCATTTTCCTGACATAGCAAAGTTAGAGAAACCACTGGAGTTCCCAGGCCACTTCTTGCAAAGCCTGTGTTTTAATTAACATTTAGCTAAGGGAACTCATACAAGTATTTTTATGGGCATAGCTAAAATCCTCCTGCCTGATGACTGACGATATTGCATCCCTCTTCAGCAGATGGATTAAATGGGAGGTATATTGGGATTCAAATGATGATCTTGGCTTCAGAATGTTAACTGTTTCATACCTAGTACAAAGACTATATAATTTCTCTTTTCACTGTCTTTATTACAGAAAACAATAGGTGGATACACTTCCCAGAGAAGATGTGGCTTCCTGGAAATATTCAAGACCAGGTTGGACAGGGCTTTGAGCAAACTGATCTAGTGGAAGGGGTCTCTGCCCACTGCAGGTTGAAACTAAATGACCTTTATTGTTGCTTCCAAGGAAAACCATTCTATGATTCTATATACCAGGTTTTTTTGTGCAGCACGGATAGGAGGTGAAAACAACTTTTGAATGAATAGACATTAAGAAGAGGTAAAACCAAAAGCACTGGTCCTGGAGATATGACTGAATAATGTTTAACCAGAAACATGTTGGATCTGTCTCCCGTAGTACATATTTCTGAATATAGGACGGATAATGCTACAGGGATTGCCTCATATTCAAAATTTAATATAAACTCCTCTGAGATTATAATATTATTAATGGATTAGAACCTAAAAGCTACCTACAGAAGTGGGAGTCAACATTTTTGTCTGAAGGGCACAGATTCAAGAGAGGCAGAACATAAATTTACTTACACATTTGTGCTACAGCCTAACCTCACCAAAAGTGAAAAACTCAAAAAATGGTACTTTTTTAACTTTATTTTTTCATCATTAAACCAGTGTGCTTTGACTTTCCAGTTCAAAGAGCTGTTTATTGCCAAAATTCAGTTCAATTTTTGGAAGAGAGATTTTAGGAAAGGGTTCAGAGAGCTTGAAATAAAAGGTCATGTGATAGATCAAAAAAAATTTTTTTTCTGCCTGAAATGTTTTTCTCAAGTTGCTGTATCCACCAATGAATACAATCTTCATTTTTTAGACCCAAATCTACTCTAGAAAATGCATAATCTATAAATTTTAGAAGACTTACTCTGGAAAGTAACGGAAGGACTTTAATAGCCCATTGACCTCAGTGTGCGACTTAGCAGCATTCAGTGTCCCACTGGGGGACAGAGAGTGAGTGAAAATATTTGGGGAGGAGGTCATACACAGAATGTATTGTTAATTTTTTTGTTAAACTGACCCAAGGGAAAGCTTTGTATTCTGAGAAATCTCTCAGACTGTGACCTTTCACCACGGCATTTAAAAATAAAATGTGCAAAGGACTGAAAAAATTCAGTATAGGGATCAATCCTGCAGCAGGAGGTCATGAGGGTGAAATAAAATAGTTTTCTAGCCTTACTTTCTAAACCCCTGTATACCACACTCAAATTAAATTTCATGGAATCACAGAATGGTTTGGGTTAGAAGGAAACTTAAATACCATTGAGTTCCAGCCCCTCTGCCTTGGGCAGGGACACCTTCCACTAGACCAGGTTGCTCAGAGCCTGGTCCAGCTTGGCCTTGAACACTTCCAGGGATGAGGCAGCCACAGCTACTTTGTGCAAACCTGTTCCAGTGCCTCGGCAGCCTCGCAGTAAATGTTTTCTTCCTAAAATCTAACGTAAATCTACTATCTTTCAGCTTAAAGATGTGCAAATAATTGCAATAGAAACATGTTTTCCCCAAGCAGAAGATGTTTTTATATTGGATAATTCCCATTGCCACATAACCTGGCCTGTTGAGCCCAGTGTCTAGCATCCTGGAGAACTGCCCTCTTTTTTCTGCCCTAAACCCGGCTCCTCAACATGGCATTAATAAATATAGACCTTTCCTCTACAGAGAGGGTCGCAGTAGTCCCTTTAAATCTACTCAGCTATATAACTTCTTGTATGTGTGCCAAAACCTGCTGCTTAAGGAGACGCAAAATGACATAATTAAAATTATGTAATTGAATTAAATACATAGAAGAATTAAGTTGAATACATAGGAAAAAATCCTAGTGGCAAGAAGTTGACTTCAAAGGGGTTGCACATGGGTGTAGAGTTGGAGGCATCGGAGAACTGATTCCTCAAGTAGAGAGAAATGGAAGAGGGCAAAATAAAGTCAAGTTTAATTAGCTTACAGAGTCACATGGGAAGCAGCCATATGGGTCTGTGCAGCTACAACTCTTTGAAGTGAATTAATTGCTTTGACCTGGTACTGATTGCAGCTTGTAGAGAAGGTAGGATAAGTCTGACTTTTGGAGAAGTGTCTTATGAGAGGAAAATGCCAAACCTCGAAAAATGGAGTGACCACAGGACTCCTGGGGCAGAGACCAACTTGAAAAGCAACCTGTCTTTAAATACTTAATACAAAATGCCTTTAATAATTCATTAATTAGGCTGAATGGTGACACATAATTGGTTCTCCTACCTCAGTTATATAACATACCTTTAGCCACAGCATCCCAGTTCAGAATGATGCTATAACTGCTGTGTCATTGAGGACTTAGCTATATGCTAGTCTCTACAAGCTTCTCACTAAGACAAGCCTTCATACCCCTTTGTAATTCCTGATTTGCTTAAAATAAGTGGACAGTGCCTCAGCAATGAAGACTGCCTCTGTTTTGTGTAATGAGGTTTAGCTTATGCTGTTATTACTCCCACCTCTGCCCAAGGTCAGTGCCTCCTGGCTATGAGCCTTATGTAATTTGGGAGGGGCAGAAAAATCAGTCACCACTCCTCTCCAGAACAGTCCAGAGAAAAATCCCTCACTAAACTGTCTTCTTTTCAGCTAGTGGGGTTATTTTGCTATTGTATCTAGCTAAATCAGTAGCGGATGATACATCAGTTGAAACAAGAAATATTCTTTAAAATTGGAATCAAAATACTGCAAATTCACTACTGCACCAGGATGTCAGAAACTAGACTAGTGATTTCCTTTAGAAACTATATAAAGGCTTCCTTTAAGGAAAGAAGAACTTTCCACATGGATTTCATTTAGAAACTATAACCTGTTATCAGCTGATCAAGTTGAAAAAGCAATTATTGAAGAGCTTTCATGGATGCTTTTACCAGGTGCCTCTTTTTTTTTCCAGTGGATGAACACTACCATAAAAAGGCAAACTCACATTATATTTTGCAAGAACATATCTGTTGAGGGAAAAATCTAAGAGATTAAACAGCTTAAGTTAACGCTTTGATATGCTTTCTTGCATATTTAGGGCTCAAAATAATCTTAAGCACAGTTAATGTGGCTAGTTTGGTGGATTACAATACAGTTTCTTGGAGGTGTTGTTTGTGTACCTTAAATGATAATATCTAGCCTTTCTGTTGTGTTACAAGTCTGCCAAAAACTGCTTCTTAGACCTGATTCCTCCCTGATTTTAGCTTGGTTCAGCTTCACCCAGCTAAGAGGAGATTCCTCAATCCAGCTGTGGACCTCTGCTAAGGCAGAGTTTCAAAAAGGTATGTTATTAGTAGGTGATTCTTTAAGCATATATCTGAAAACAAACTGTGATTCTCAGTCTACAGTTTCTACGAAATTACTCAGAATCACATACGAGTTAATAAAAATATCTCCTCAAACAGGATTAAGCTAGCCTTCCTTCCCATCCATACATTTTTCCCCCTTATTTATTTCTGATATCATCTCCATGGCACTACAGGACTGCCTTGCCCTTCTCAGCCTCCCAGCCGAGTGATGTCCCAAATTCAAATGGGGTCTCCAGTATTGCCGGAGATATTGCTCTCCATGTGTAGAAGGCCACTTTCTGCCATGATGGCAAGTCAGATTAATTTCACAGATGAAAGCTGAGTGAGCTCAAAGCATGTGATTCCTATAGCTGCAGTCCACTACTTCATGGACTTAATTTCCTTAAATCAAGTTGTTTCTCTGTTATAGGCAACATAATAAAATCTCAAATCAGGAGGCCAATTTTTTAACAACCCTTCTGGTGGCTTTATTATTACATGTTTTTGTTGAGTTTTGGTTGATTGGTTGATTGGTTTGATGGTTTTGGTGGGGTTTTGCTGTTTGTTGTTCCATTAAGAACTTTATTTCTGGAAAAAAAACAGAAAAAGAAAGAAAAGAAAAAAAAGAATAGGAAGAAAAAGAAAAGAAAGAAAGAAAAGAAAGAAAGAAAGAAAGAAAGAAAGAAAGAAAGAAAGAAAGAAAGAAAGAAAGAAAGAAAGAGAAAGAGAAAGGAGGTAGAAATCAGAAAGGTATTTACTTTGGATAAAGGGAGTTTTGACAGTTTCAAGGAGAATATTGGACTAAATCTTCTGTCTGGAGTTAGGTAAAGCAGAAGACCAGGCAGCAGTTCATGAGTTACAAGCAATGTATTACTTAACATGTCCCAGGGCCCACATACCTTCAAAATCTGCCACAAATTTCATTTAGTTATTGTGAGAAAAGTGTATAAACACTGTATTAATTTTTTTTCACTAATCTACCTGCTCTTTGTCCTATTAAGAATATACTACACTATGACATTTTTGAGCTAATTCCCACAATGTGTAAATTCTATCATGGGCTCTACCAAAAAAAAGAAAAAAAATAAATTAAAACCTGCCTGCTTTTTTCCTTGCTGCTTATATTTCTAGCAAGAGGTAAATTTCTAAGGTTTGGATTTCAATTCTATAACTCCCATGATTGCTCTTATTTCATCCCCTCCTGCTTTTGGCAGATCATCCAGAGCTGTTTATATGGAAGAAATATTTGAAAACATTGCAAGCCTCATAGTGAGAATACAAAACATGTTGAAGGCTGTGCAACTATAACAGATAAGAATAGTCAGCACCTAAAATAAGCAAGAATATGGGTTTGTGGAGGTGATCTTCGGGGCTCAGCTGGGCCAACCTTCAACAGGACAAGACCTGATGTGGTCAATAATGGTGCTGGGAGACAAAGGGTTGCCCAGAACAGGAACTTCATGGCACATCAGGAAGAAAAATGTAGTATCTGTTATAAGGATACTTAGAGCATGTAGTAACCGGACAAAGGGGAATGGCTTCAAACTGAAAGAGGATAGGTTTAGACTAGACCTTAAGAAATTTGATACTGTCTGGTTGCCCAGAGAAATTGTGGATGCCCCTGGAACTGTTCAAGGTTATGTTGGATGGAGCTCTGAGCAGCCTGGTCTACTGAATGTTCTCCCGGCCCATGGCCAGGGAGTCGGAACAAAATGATCTTTTAGGTACCTTCTGACCCAGGCCACTCTGATTCTGATACTTGTCCTTGCTCTTTTGTAATGGCCAGTTTGGTGTTTGTAAAACCACTGCAGTCACTGCAGCTACTGAAATGAAGTGGGAGCTGCTAGAATGAAGAAACTGAGTTTTTCAGGTTGCAATACTACATTTGCAAATTTATCATAAACAAATTGTAAAAGGCTATTAATGCACCTACTAGAGGTGGACTTGGTTTTGCAGCTTGCCCTGGTATGTCATCATTAGACCTAGTTAGAATAACATGTATTCATGCTGTCATTCTTCTGTTTAATTATATGAGCTCTGCTGAAATGCTACATCTAAACTAGGAAGCCTTTTCATATATAATAAGACACAGAGGGCAAAGATAGCAGCAAAATGATAAGTAGCCTCACTGAAAACTTGCAAGTGGACAGTAAAAGGAGGACCTTTCTCATAAACTGTTAAGTAAGGGTTAGAGATATTTATTTGCCCAATCTAAGCACTCTTAAAAAAATAAAGCTTGATTAAACATAATATAAATGAGGGAAAAAATTACTGAGACATCACCCTAGACATGAATATATCACTCTTTTCTCTAGAGAAGAAAGGCAGTGCTTAAATGTAATGTTCTCCTGGTAATTTAATGGAAAATCATAAAAAAAAAAAAGTCTTCTGTGGTATTTAAGGCAAAGAGCCAAGTCTTTATTTCAAAGGAAGTATATAACTATTGTAAATCATAAGAGGATGAGAGGCTGTTTGTATACACTTCTTCAATACAATGCCTAAAGCAGCCCCCAGGAAAAAAAAATAAAAAGAGAGCATCCTTAACTGGTTTAAGAGCTTGTTTTCCTCTCTATTCTTTTTCTCTGAGAAGGAGCTGCTTCTAACTGTATGGAAGGAATGTGATCCAGAAACCTCTCATGGAGTGGGAACCTTTCCATTGACTCCCACGGGGAACTGGGAGGTGGATTTATCCTCAAGTCAGTAAATCAAAGAGTGTTATCCAGCCATAGCAGCCACTACACAAGGAATCCCATCATGTTGGACTAGTACCTGTGTTTGACCTTTAAAGATATAATAATTAACACTAACCCTCTCTTGTTTTGCTTCTCGAATGGATATTTTATGTGAAATAGTCAACCACCAGTTTAGGCTTAGTGACATGTACCTTGCTTAATTTGGAAGGCACAATCCAAGCATTCCATGAAAAAATACTTCATAGGTTGAAATCACTAATCTGTCTTCCACTATTCCCATATCTTACAAGGTAATTGATGACCAAGAACTTCAGTCTTGCAAGATACCCTGAACCAAGAAACCTGGTGGCTTGTTTTCTTTTTTCCCAAAGGCCACTGAAAGCAGTACGCATTGAGCTGTTTTCAGACTGTTCCTTTTAATATCCCATTCTTTAACTAGGTAGTTTAAACATAGTGAACAGTGAAGATACAATTTGCTATTGGTAGGAAGTATATGCACACACTTGTGTAGCAGCCTCTTACCTCCCCAGTGAATTCCCACCTGCAGTTGTAGGGTCTGGCTTCATTAAATTAGAGTGCCAAAAATCCACAAAGGATAAAAGTTACATAACTAAAAATTACCCCGCACTTCTTCCACTGAGTAATTTGAACTATTCTCATTCTCACTGACACAAATGGAAGAAGAAAACCTCAGGTTCAGTGAGAATAAACAAAACAGCCTTTGTGAAATCATCAGTTAGCTGCTGTAGTCCATCTTTCCATTGGATTTATGTCTGCCATCTATCCTGTGTTCAGAAATGTTATCTCATTCCCTTTTAACAAGTTTTCAGAGCACAGCAATGAAAATGTTTTAACAGATGGAGAAAAATATATCTGCTCATCTGTAGGAGGCATTTTTGCTCACTGATAACAGAGAGCTAAAAAAGAGAAACTTGTAGAATAAAGTACACAATTTAGTGGTGAAGGACAAGGAAGAATAAAACCTGCCAAGAGGACTAGGTTCTTAGTAAAATTTTGTTGTGTTCTTGCTTTTTCTTCTTTGTACACTTATTGCTTTACAAAAGATACAGTCTGCAGGTACAAATGATTTATACTGTATACTTAATGGATGACTGGAGCTTTTTATTTATGGACTTTACAGCAATTAATAAAAAACTGTAAGTTTGTTAATGAGCGTTAGCAGTTACAGTTAACACTACATATCTGATACTATTAGATTTGATTCTGCAGATTAAGCTATGAGTTTTGCAGTGAAACACAAAGCGGTTACTTCAGTGAGTTCTCTCCAGCTAATCTTGGCTACTCCAAGATTTTGGAGACTTCAGGAAGGCTTATTTACTATGCATTTTATTAAGCCTGAAGACCAATTTTACGCTTCAAAGTTATTGTTTTGGGCAACCACCGCAAGCATCTCTTCCAGCCTAGTAGAAGCAGGCATGTCAAACTCAAATCTCTGTTATGAGTGTGCACAGGTTCATGACACTAGTTTTCCTGTTCAGCTGCAGTGAGTTCACACCATGCCATGCCCAGAGGAACTGTGGAGTGGAGACTCCCTTGCTTACTTCATTTCATGTCTGTTCTTCAAACTACTTAAGCCTTTCTGCTGGAGAATGAATCTTTACCCCGTTTTCCCCAACCAAAGCAAAAAAGACTCCAGTTTACTTCTTATCTGCACACATCGTACCAGGTAAGTGCCATTTGCCATAAATAGACAATGTATGGTCAAGGGTTCTTTGCACTGACTGTGACAGTGATGTTCTGATTCAACACTGACCAGAAGAGACTTTCGGATTTCAAGTTTTTCAGCAGCTTGGTGTTTATTTCAAGTTCTCTGAGATTTGCCCTAATATCTTTATTGTTCGTACCATTTCCAGACATAGCCCAAGTAAAACACTGAGAAGGAATTTGCAGACCCAAGATCTAGGCTTTCATTTATCAGACTAGAAAGAGAAAGCTTGCACTGAAATATTCCACATTAACCTTTGTACAGCTGGACAATCAGAAGAACCAAGGAGCAGGTTAATTTTTTCTTTGCTTTTTTTTTTTTTTTAACTTTTTTTTTCTTCAGATTAATGCCAGGTTAGAAAACTGTGCCAGGACAGGAAGGGAGAAGACACAGGCCATGAAGAAAACAAGACTGCCTATTTACATGAACTTTTACATGAATAAGTCCATGTGTTGCTGTGGATGTCACACAGTATTACAGCCTGTTACAAGGACAGAAAATAATCCTGAAATTTGAGAGGCTCCCTGTTTTAATTGTTAACTCGGGAGAGTTCTATGGTTCTCAGTTTTTCCATGTTCTTATTATATACATATGCACAAAAATAAGTTGTACAACATTCAGGTTGCACATGAAACAGTCTGAACCCTTCAATTAAAAAACACTGCGTGTGCTGAGCTGTTTTTTGTTTCTTGGGGTTCTGCTATGCTGTTTGAAAGCTGGTTTTCAGTTCAGTCCAGTCATGACACAGAACGTGGTTCTCCATAAGTTGCAGGACATAAAACCTCAGATGGTCCACATATGGTTTCGACTCTGCATTTTATGAGTTTAGTAGTTGTTTCTGTTGCATTCCCTAGTATTGCAGCAATAATTCTACTCTGTTGGACTAGACATCCTTTCAAACCCATGGCTTTTTTTAAATTTAAAGCACTGGGATGTTGGATGTTGAAGGCAGAATTAGGCAAAGTTCTGAAGGATTGCTTTTAATTGAGGCACTCTGTTGGTATTCTTTTATATTAAAAATCACCCTAAACCTTTTCTATCCTGTTTTTGGCTCAGGAATCACCTGAGTCCAGGACTTACAGAGTTAAAGAGCCATCCATGAGCATGATTTCTGAGTGTATTTATTTGTGCTGCAAATCACACAGAACTCTTCCTCTTTATTTAGAAATTTCCTCTATCTTTAAACCCAATAAATTTAAAGGAAAAACAACCACAAACATTACATTCTTTACTAACTCTAAAAGTAAGCAATTATAAGACAAAATATTTTATGAATGGAAGATGCATCATTTGGCTTATTTCAGTTTATTTCAGAGAAAAAACTTAATACACACTGTTGGAAGAAAGGCTTTCTAGACTCTGTATAACAAAGCATGCTGTTAACTTGTAAGCCTTTATACATAGCTACAGTGTGAGTCTGATTTATTTATTCATTTAATGCTTATATGTATTGTTGTAACAAATAAAGATAATAATAGTCTTGGTCATGCACTATTGAAACTAATGGTACAGATCCCATTACTCTTAATACGAAGAAAATTCAGTTCCCTAGTATTTCCATTGTAAAAGTATAAAGAAATGCATAATTACACAAAAGAGTATACTTATATAAAATTACTTTTAGGGAAAAGTTGGCATAAGATATTTCAAAATCAGTATTTGCTGTTTCATAATTTCTATATTATTCAAGTTTATCTTATTTCAAATGAGCTCATACTTTACATGTGCTTCTGTCACTAAGTAAAAAAATACTTGTATTTTCTTTCTTGATGATGGATCCAATATAAACATGTTTGTTTCAAACAAAAGAACAAAATTTCTATATAATCTTAGAAGTCAGCTTTCTCTTCTAGTCTCAAAAAAAGTGATCATCAACATTCATTTTATTTGCTCTGAATTAATTATTCAGATCTTATTTACCATATTATTAAATTTTAATTGTTCTATTGCGTTTTCTCAAACATAAACAAACCTGTGCAAGAACAAAGCACTAGTTAATTATGGCAGCTTCAATTGCTCAACAAGAGAACATTTCAGAGAGGAATTTTTAGATTGCCTAATTCTTCCCTAAAGGCAACTTAGCTTTCTCAAATATATTGCCTATCTATTTTGTGATATATACACAAAGGTAAATTTTCTAAAGAAGGTCTTACTAAAGAGAGCATTTCAACCCTTGAATATTTTTTCAGAGAAAATAAATGCATATTAATGGAATTTTCCTTTGTTTATTACTGGCCAGAAAATTGTATTGAAAGTTATGAGACATCCATATGAGTCTGTGTGGAAAAAAAAGAATATGAAAATGCCCCAAAATGCCAGTTGTACCAGGGGAGGGTCAATTCTTTTCCAACCTTAATGATTCTATGTTTCTATGAAGTTGCACTCACAGGGCTATCGGAGGACAAAACCTCACACAGGTAGCCCACACCCTGTGAACCAAACTCGTATTTCACCTTAACTCACTTAACACATGGTTTGTACTTTGTCAGGAGCTTCAGACGAGCAAGGTGATGCATGCAGGTGGTCCTGCAGCCCTGCAAAATTAAGCAAGGACCATTTCATTATTTTTGCATTGCTTCCAGTAACAAAACTCTAATCACTGAGGAGTGAAAGCTGGTCCCAGCAATATGTCTGTGAAGGAAATCTCTGCCTGCCCCTAAGGGGTTAATACGTTAGCATGGCACTCTCCAGTGGTGGAATGTGAGCCAGCAGAAATCAGGTTTTGGCTTAGGAGTGTAATTGCAGAATGTACACTGATGGGTAAATTGTCTGAAACACTAAAAGCAAGTGTGATCACAGTGGGACTCATTAGTAAGTCACAGACCTAGGTAAATGTATTTGAAGAGTTTCTGGGCCAGCTTGGACCACAGGAGGAACAGCCATAAAGTTCAGTCCTAAGCTCTTGTTGACGTGCCTGTAGAAGTCCATTGCATGGACTACCACTGACTGAGGGCCCTGGGGTGTTGACTGGTCACCTGGAATTTTTTGGTATAAATGTTGAGAAACATGGGGAAAATAGATGCATACTTCAGAGCCAGAACAGGAGAGTTGTTATGGATGGAGCAAATAAACAGCATACTACTGGAACAGGGACTGCAACCCCTGCAGCATTGTGGTTTTTTACCTTAATGTGTTATATTCCTGTTTCATATGCCTCAAATTATGGGCAATGGAGCAAACTTTTGTTCATATTTAGCAATGATTGTAGAAAGAACAAAAAAAGCCTAAAATGCTGTCAGCAAGATCCAGCTGCAATCTTGCAATCACAGCTTCTCATAAAGTCTCCTGCACTATCAGAAAATACATGTGTGGTCTGATCTTAGCCAGAATGTTTGTCTGGAATTTCTCTGCTGTTCCCATCTAAGACTAATGTTTATGAATGCTTTTGCACAGCCCTGAGGGCCCTCTGTCCAACTAAGAATTCTTTTTTCATGATGGTAAGCTAAAGGACCATAGCAGTAACCAAATAGTCTGGTATTCCACTTTAATATTGGAGTGACATATATTTCTGATACAAAAAATAGACCCTATTTTCAGAAAAAAATTGCCTAAATTGGTTGAAGAAAGAGCAGAAGAAAGTGAGCTGCAGAAAGCTGTCTGCTCAACATTCAAACCTCAGTAAATAGATGCTTGCATTTTTCTGTCATTCTGGTGTCCTGCCTTTGGAACTTGCTTGTTTGTGCCAGCTGCAAACAATAGTTCTGGGAAAAAAAATTGTACACTTCAGGGCTGGATCCTCAGATACAAGCTAAGGGACAAGTAGTTCCAGGCTCTAAGTGGGAGCTATAGAAGAAATAATCCAGCAAAGACTGATGAGAAAACCTAGAGGTGACACTCTGCAGAGCTGCCAGAGCTCTTGGGTGAGCCCAGAAAGCAGATTACTGCCACTTTGTGATCTACTCCGGTATGTGCATTTGCAAATTAAAGTGAAAATATAAAGAAAAAGGAAATTTCTACCCTGCTGCCTGGGGTCAGCCCCTCACCACACAGCAAATCCTGCATGTCTTTTCTGGATAACAAGAAAGTACAACAATGAAAGGAAACACTAGAATTAAACTTTCTTACAATAATTACGAAGGGATTGGTCTAGTTTGTGATTTCTGCTTGGCCATTTAAAGCCCTGGGGAAGCAAAGTGAGAAACTTGGAAAGCAGAGTGACCTACAACCATCAGTAGTGTCACTCCATATAGTCTCGGACAATGCAAATTTTTCATGTAAACTTCACAGGGCTAACAGAGATGCCATGCTACTTGGAAGGGATGATGACCTCTACTTTTATCACAGCTCTAATTATAGCATGTGTGGTACTTTCAAAACAAGATAAGAAATATTCATTTCAAAACCTTCACCAGCCTGAAATAATCTAAATAGCTGCTCTCTGTTCCATTTGCAAATCTAAATGTACTGCACAAGTCCATGGAGTTTGAATTGCTGCTGAAGAGGACCCCAACCCTGACCTCAGACCTAACCCTTTCAGTAATTTTGTTTTGGTATTAGGAATTTGTGTCTGGA
The DNA here is from genome assembly GCA_013396655.1 of Campylorhamphus procurvoides. Lineage (NCBI taxonomy): Eukaryota > Metazoa > Chordata > Aves > Passeriformes > Dendrocolaptidae > Campylorhamphus > Campylorhamphus procurvoides. Next base: position 475,846 of record WBMV01006900.1, read on the forward strand.
CAATTTCAAATAGAAATGACCTTTCCCTGGAACTCTTTTCCCCTGTCATTTAAATAAAAATGGCCCTAACATTCAATTAACAAACACGGTTGCATAACTGCTACAATTCTGAAGCTTTGTTATTAAAAGAAATCTAAAAACTAAAGTGAGAGGAGAGCTTAAATAAGATTATTTTCCATGTGTAATTTTGCCCAAAATAGTTTTTTGTTTTGTTTTTAGGAAACTTGATATATTTAATTTTTAATTCAAGTCTAATGTTCTATTTTATTTCCTAACAATTATTAATTAGTATTTTTGTGTAGCTTTCTTTTCTCCACCATAGTTTTTTTTTTTTTAAAGGAATATTGGAATATCTAAAAAAACCATTTCTAATAACTTCTTACTTAATCAAACTTGAACTGCATTTGCAAATACTTTTCCCTTCCAAACTTCTCATATTTGTTAAAAATATTCCCCAGAGCTGGTTACGTGCACCTGTCAGACTGACATTTTTATTTTAAAGCATGTGATTTTAATCCTGTGTGCTCAATAACACTGCTCTCAGACCATAATTTATGTAGCTAATCATGTGCTTCTGCAAAAAAAGAAACTCAAGGTGAGGCTGAAGGAAAGGTTTGCTTGTCAGATGCCATGGCAGCAAGAGAGATTTGACAGCAGGAGCATGGGGTGAAGAGGAAAGAACCAGCTGTTGTTATGTGTTATGTTCCTCTGTGAAAGGGGAAAGATGGACCAACTCCTGCAGTTTCAGCTCTTTTCCCTCCAGCCAGGCTGCTTCTTCTTGAACTGTAACACCAAAGCCACGAGTAAGAATGTCATTTTGCAGACTGGATGTTCAGCAGGGCAAGGACTGTCTGGTTATTTAGTCTCATTTGACACTCAGCGCAATTGAGGCTTGAGAGAGACTGTGGTATTGGGATAGTGCAAACAATCACATAAATAACTCCACACAGGCAGAAAAGCCTTGCTGAAAATTTTAATTGCTGTGACAGTACCAAGGTCTGCTCTGGTCAAAGTCTACTTAAGTTCCAACACAGCATTAGCAATCTGGGACAATTTTCCTCATATGTTAGCATCTCAAGTATATTTTACATGGCCTGAAAAAAACCCCTCCTGTTGTGAAGCATTTCAGCTTTGCTGCTATCCAATATTTTTATTCCAGACACACATTTTTAAGTGCAGCTGGGGCTAAGTGACCAGCAAATCTGATTACAGCCAGCTTACAATGCCTGACATCCTTTATGCACTTGATTCTTGACTCAACACAGTGGGGGTTAATGGGAGCTGTGAGGCTAATGCCTGTGTAGCAGGTTGAGAACACAGCTCTGAAAATTAACATGGTAGTCTTTCCATCTTCATAAGGCTACTTTTCTGGTGACGACAGTGATGGGTGGTGTGTAATATCGAGAAAGATCAGACCATGTCACAGGCAGAAATCCTGTGACGCCAATGTAAGGATCTCAGTGGCTGGGAAGAGGACTCCCATCCCAGGAAATAAATTGAATATTATTTTTAAAATTACACTGATTAAAAAAAAAAAAAGAGGTGGCACAAGATTATCATAACAAAGGAAATCTTACTTTTATTCATAAAAAAAAAAAAGTTGGCTGTGAAGGGAAAACAATATAGTGTGAGCTTGAAGATTTATTCTCTAGGTTTTCCACAGGTTTTATTAATAATCTTAAGGACAGCCACATTTATCCCTCTCACCATACTGCTGGATCCAGTTAAATTATAAATTCTTCAGGGAAGAGGTGATCTCTTGTTATGAGTCTGGTGCAGTGGCACCCTTTTTCATGAACATATGCTGGTGTTTTTAATAGATCCACTGTGAGATTTGTTATAAAAATGTCTCGGTGAGAATATAATGCTTGCATTGTGTGGGAGGTCAGGCTAGATAATTTTAATAGGCCCTTTGGAACATGAAATATATTATCAAACAAAAAACACAGTGATACAGGCAGCAATTATTGTCATAATGAGAACTGGTAATTGTGTGGACAGTGTTGGGCAAGAAATAAATGAGATCTGGAGACTAATAGCAGACTTCTGTAACACTAAGAGGAACAAATATTCCCGTAAACAGAATTGGTATTGCTAATACTTCATATTCATGCAGCATTTTGTAGAGTTGTTACCTTTATTTTGCAGAAGGAACACAACAGATTGCAGAGGTTCAGTGGTTGCTCAAGACCATGCAGTGATACACTAGATAAAGGCTGCAAGACCGTCTCTGCCAGCCTGTCTTCTGCCCTCCCACCTCTTGCACATCTGGAACACAGCACTGATGAGGGGTCCCTCTCTGGACCCACACTGCTCCCACTTTCTCGATCCTGTGACACAATGGTTACCTCTGACAGTCACTTTCCCTCCATCATCAGTGCAGATTCAGCAAGTTCTTCCAGCTCCTGCAGGCTTCATTTCAAATGCAGGGTTTTTATTGGGGCAGGTTGGACAGAGAGAGCTTTAAATCAGGCATGTGATGACCTTTCCCTGAAGTTCCGCCCTGTGTCTTTTGTAACCCCTTGCCACCCTTTTGACAAACCCTCTCCCAGAAGCTACCAATGCTTGTACCCACTTGGGGGTGTGAGAGTGTCATTGTGCATGGCTCTATGGATCTAAGAGAACAACTTAAAAGTATGCTTTTATTGCCTTAATTGATTCCTTGCTCTTTCTCCCTGACCTTAATTGAGTTTACACTGACTTCTTTTGTTTGGAAAGCTTATTCTCATTTGGATTATATATACTTTTTTTTTAATTTTAATTGGTAGACACACATGTCCTCACTGAGTAGCTTTTCACTTACACTTAGTGGCTACTGAAGACTAATTTGCAGATATTACATAAAGTGTCTATAAGGCCAGGAGTCAAGTTCTGAGCTGATGTAAACACGGAGCTATACCAATTGACACCAGGAGATTTCCCCTTCCTGTCCCTGATACAGGATGCTTTGTCTACCACATGCAATAACAGTAAAATAATGGTAAGATTAAAGGCTCTTTCTAGTAACCTTTTACAATCTGATTTACTAATTGGGCCATGGGACTCACAAAAACAGTGGATTCTACCTCAAATACTAATTATCTGGCATGAAAATCTCAAAGACCTTATGCGGAGGATTGGAGTCTTAGGGGGATTTGATTCTCTCCCGTCATTTTAAGGAAACAGACTCTTTCATATACTGTATGTACAAAAATGGGAAGAAGATGACAGGAACAATTTTGCTTCCTTGCTATTAACATTCATGACACCCATGCTATCTGGAAAAAAAATAAAAAAAGAAAAAAGAAAAGGAAAGAAAAAAGAATTATATTACAATAGTGATGTTTTGGCAGTCTGTGAACAACTGCACTTATAAAGGGCTATTAATAGATTAAATCGTGTCTACTGTACTCCCAACAGTTACCTAAGGATCTTGAAGTGTACTCGTAATAATAGCAATGCTCAGTAATAAGAGTTTTACATCTCCAAAGTACTGTACAAATATTAACTAATTGATCGTCAGTGCCACAATGATCTGTCACCATTAAGCAGAAATACCTTTTGAAGGAAGATCAACTCTGTGTTTCAAGTGTTCAGGTTACAGATCTATTCTATAGAGGCTAAGTGCCTTCATACTATAAAATTCAGCATTACAAGAAACATCTGTCATGGATGCCCCTTTTTCTCATTTTGACCTTATGGAAAGAAAAATTACAAGACAGAACATTTCCTTGGGAGAGGTTTTTGTATTGCAGATGAAGACTTATTTGCATCTTTTAAATATATGCATTTGGATTAATCTATAGCAAAGAGGACCCTAAGAAAAATAGATATAGTGTGATATTTAGATGAATAGTCTTAATCTATATCTTTAAACAATTGCATTGTACAAAGAGAACAAAGTCCTTCACTATTTGGTGCTTTTGCAGCTGCAAAGCTGGTTACCTTTGATTATGAAAATGAAATGGATCTAGAAATAGGAACTAGTTTTCTTTTTTTTAAATTTTATTTCTATTTTTTGGTGGATCATAATGTCATTTCACTAAGATAACAGAGGGAAACAAACTTCATTTTGCCTTGTGCAGTTTCTAACACTGAAGGGGTTTGTGAAGGTACCTTTTCAGCACAACACCGAGATGTTACATCTGTCTGTACATACCAAAACTGACATAAAGGAAGCATTTCCCTTTGTTGAAATAGGTTATATTTCCTAAATAACACAGGAAACTAGCTGCTAGCTTTTAAACACTGCCTAATAATGATGAACTTAATAACTACTTGCAATACACATAGACACATGATCACACACAACCCAAGCTCCACTGAAAGAATAGTATTAACAAACAGAAGGTCAAGCTCTCCAGAGAATTTTAGTTGTTTGTGTCTCCCTAAGTAAACATAAAAATATGTATATATGTAGGTCTTTACTTATTTGTTAATATAGTATTTTCCTAGGTCCAGAACAGAATGGGGTTCCTATGGGGTGTGTAGGTCTTTTTGTGTTTGGTTTTGGTTTTATTGGTTTGTTGGTGTTTTTTTGTGCTGTTGTTGGGTTTTTTCTGAACACTATCTAGCCGAATTCTTTGCCCATTTCTATATGGGATTTTCTCTCATTTGAAATGTTTCAAAAATACTAATGAACTCCAGCTGTATTCTAGTGCAGGGTAGAGGGTGAGAAAGAGATGATTTAGGGTTTCTCATGCATTTAACTATTGCAAGCCTGAGTATTCTAACCTTATTATAACTATGTTTTTAGGGTAGATTTTTGCACGTAGTTTATTACATTTTCGAAAATTAAATTAGTAAAAAAGCAAAATCTAATTCCTTGACATAGTGTTAAAACCTACATGATTCATAAGTGGGACTGGAAAGTTTAGTAACATACAATGAAATCATAATGAATTCTGAGTGTCAATTTAGATGGTTTAATAAATAAAAATATTTTATATGTATTTTCTTCTGTGTTTACTCGCTTTCTTTTTGTGATTTTTTTTCCTTTTCAGCTTGCCTTTTAAAATTTCTTACATATATTTATTTTCATGTTGTTATTGCTGTATAACTCTTGTACTGGATCTGTTTTCTCCTTGTTACGCATCCTTCTCCCTTGTGTGTAGTTTTTTTTCTCACCTAGATGATGTATAGATTAGGATGATGCTTTTACTGGATGTAATGGGAACATATCATCCATGTAGGTGCAGAGGAACTACAGCTCAGTGTTAGCAGGTCACAGAAGGCACAGGCTTTTTTTGCTAATCCTTAAATTGTGGTGCATATCACAAATGCTGTATAAGGTTGAATCTCTGTCCTTCTCAGTTATTAACTAGCACTCTCAATCCAGAGCCCAGGGAAGCTGGAGAACATCCTCCTCAGTTTCTGCATGCTCCTATCAAAGTTCATCATCCACAGTACTGCAGGAGGAATTTGTGCTGTGTCCACTGGCAAGGGTGACAGTAGGATTTTTAATTGTTCCCTATCACAGGTGGACACAATACCACTGAGCAGCATTTAGTGATTTGTGGGTTCCTCTTTTTAAATTTCTATCAGCTCCTGATAATGAACCGTTCCTTTGTTTAGGGGCTGTTGATGCACTTTCTTGTTACTGCATAACATAAAGGAAAGAGGCTGAAACAGAAGCAGACAACTCTTCGGGTCCTCAAGAAGCACTGGAACAATGGTCTTATGCACATGGTGTGATTCTTGGGGATGTCCTGCGAAGGGGCAGAAGTTAGACTTCAGTGTTCCTTGTGGGTCCATTCCAACTCAGAATGTTATAAGATTTTATGATTTCACGGGCTCCTGTCACTAAAGTAAGGGACAGAAGCATCTGCAGAGAAGCTTTCTCTTAAGGCACGATTCACACACACTTTGCAAGCCCCATAAAGTTTTAGGCTGCATATGTGGTTTGCAGAGTTCCCACTGGTGAAATCTCTGAAGGATGCAAAAAGGAGCAACATGCCAGTAAAACAGCTGTTGATAGGTGTGCAGACTATCAGTGTGGGCTGACAGTACCAAGCACCAGCTGATGCCCCATTCAGACAACACCACCAGTATGAGTGGGTTGGCTGGATGACCAAAAATGCCAGCCTTTATGAACTGCTGTTCATTTTTCTCAAGCTGTTTTGACTCCGCTAATAGAAGGATCTTGTTTCAGCATTTCCTGATGCTGCTCACAAACTTCTAGTCCAGAGAGGCCCTCTCCTCCTTCCTATTCTCAGACTTCCAGTTTCCTCCTTTCTAATTCAATTTCAACATCTCCTCTTGAATCCTCTGGTTTCCTCTCAGTAACTCCAGATTTGCCTTCACACATTGCTCATTAGCCCTACCCCCACTTGACCGATTTTGTTCTTCCAGTTCATTTTATTGCTTCCTGCTTGTTACTTGACCTCAGTTTCCTTGTCAACCCTGGTCCCACAGTGTTATGCCTTTCTAAACATCTGTGATGCATACAGAATATTAGGCCCCCTTGCTTTCCTTTTCCCTCTCTCAGTGTTTTCTCAGTCGCCCATTTCCAGGGTCGTTGCTCTTCATACTTGATTTCCCTAAACTGTCTTATTTCCAATCAGTTTTTGATGTAAATAAATGCCTCCTCCTTCCAGCTTGGCTATCAATATAGAGAGAGAGGAAAAGAAGTTTTTCACTTGACTTCAGAGCCTGGATTATAGCAGGCCAGGAAAAGATGGACATGTCCTTAGAAGATTACCTAGTTTACACCTCAAGGGCTGTGGAAATTCAGGGTCCTCTCTTTTCTGTCTTACAGCTACGATGAAGAATCGCTCAAGCTAACTCTAGAACTGAAAACAGTATGACAGCATCAACAAGGTGATGACTTTGAGGGTTGCCACCTCCAGTCTCAGCATTATCTCTATATAATTACTCTTTCCAACAGTTGTTTTCTCCCCATCTATCTCTGAACTTGCTTAAGTTTCCCCAACACATCACTGAATCAGCATGTTAAGATTTGCCCTGCATTGTGGACGATGAGCTACATCACATCAGCACAGGGAATAATGAGATACCCAAGGAAGCTGCTTGGCCCTTCAAAGAAACACATAACTTTTAAATTACTTCTTTTAAGTTACATGTAATTTTCCAAAAATGTGTTTTGATTGTGTCTTGGTATGTACTTGCAGACCAGTGCCACAAAGAATAAAAGGGTGCACAAAGTCAGTAGGAATCATTAGACAATTCATGAAGGCTCTTGCTCACTATGTTGCCAAATAATCAGTGATTTTCAGATAAGCTTCCAAGAGCTGAGCCTTTCCTGTGAACTATATCCAAAACTCCAAAGCCTGTGTAAACCCAGCAGATAGTGAAGTTCCTGGCAGTTCTGAGAATCTCAGCCTCAATTTTTTTTCTAATCCCAGATGAAGTCTGAGAGTGAAAATGAAATGAGAAACTGTCTATTGGAGACTGGGTCACTGCAAGTCTTAAACACCCTTGGAGACAGTATTTTTTTATTTTAAAATGTATTTTGCCATTCTATTGGAATAGTTTATGTACCACTTACAAATTTTGTTTTGAGTCTATGAACTCTGTGTATATTTCTACCTTTGTGCTGTCTTTTGGTGTCTTTGTTAGATGAAATCACACCAAATTTGTAGGTAAAAGGGAAAATGAATTCAGATCTTCTGAAGCCCAGGTCAGACCTCTTTCCATTAGACAACATCTCCACATGCTGCCAGTGGATTTTTTTTTCCTTGATGTCATGTGAAAATATAGGTTGATCCAATGAAGCAAAACTAAAGCTTTTTGGTTTTAGCTTTGAAATTTCCAGCATTCATAAATGAATTAGATACTATGAAATTATTTTGTTTACAGTCCTCTACTATGGGATAAAAATAAATTAGTGAATTTTTCACAGAGAAAATGCAGCCTTTTCCCTGCTTGATTTGACTGAGTGTGGAGTGCAGCAGAAGCACCTTTTTATTTAATATAGTTTCATGATTGGCTACACTCAGATTCTGGTGAAACCACTGACACCCAAAAACCTGTACAGAAACAAGTCTTCCTGCCAGACAGACCTTTCTATGCAGATAACTCCTGTTCTTGGGGGAAAAACTTTCTAAGAAATAAAGAAAAAAACCCCACTATAACTTTGGGATTCTTTTCCTCTGGAAAAAATCTTTTTCTCTGAGCACTCAGTGTACTCACTCATATTCAGTTTTCCTAATTCTTTTAACTAATCCTCCCTCCATCTTTCCCTCCCTTCCTTCTTTCAGTCTTTCCTTCCATTTGAAATGCCTTTCTAGGTGGCAGGTGATTACAAAGAGCAAATTAGACATAAGCTTTCAATGGCAGTGCAAAACACCTGAGTAATTTCAGAAAAGTTTAACTTCAACCTCTAAAGGAGCAGCATTATGATGCTGAAAATTACCACACATAAACTTCTCTTTCATATTTAGAGCAAACACAGACACAGAAGAAAATGTATTTTAAATAAGGCGAATTCCAAGCTGCTATAAAGGATGTTTTATTGCAGCTTCCATTCCAGAAAATGCTTAGAATGGAGCATAAGGATGACACTGTCAGTGCAGAAGTCCTGTATTGTTTATGCCCTGTTAAGGGAGGGAGTGAGGAGACCTGTGTTTAAGGCTGGGAGTAAAGAATTGTAAGCTGGCTTTTATGCTGATTTCCTTGAGGCTCTAAGCAGGAAAAAAATTTCCTTTTCTTCCTTTAATATTCTTATTTCAAAAATATGCATGAAAAGGTTTTCCTGCTTTAGAGAACAGGTTTGAGAGTTAAGACCAAAGACTAAAAAGCAGGGACTGATGATATGAAAACAGGAAATGCCTCCATCCAGCCTCAAGTATCCAGTTCCCCTCTTTATATTTTGCAAATTACTTTGATTGGTTCAAAGTGCATATCTCAACACAGGATGCTATTTGCACCATGCAATCCTAAGAAATGCTAAGATTTGAAGGCACAGTTCATGGAAACATAGAATGATAGAATGGTTTGTGTTGGAAACAAACCATCTAATTCCAAACACCATCTAGTTCCAATGTCCCTGCGTTGGGCAGAGAGACAGGGACACCTTCTACTAGGCCAGGATTTTCAGGCCCATACATCCTGACCTTGAACATTTCCAGGCATGAGGCAGCCACAGCTTCTCTGAACAACCTGTTCCAGGATCTCACCACCTTCACAGTAAAGAATTCCTTCATAATACCTAATGTAAACCTGCTCCCTTCCATGTAAAAACCATTCCCCTTGTCTTCCCACTAACACTCCTGTGAAAAATCCCCCTCAGCTCTCTTGTAACCCCTTTTATGCACTGGAAAGTGCTCTAAGGTGGCTTTAGAGCCTTCTCTTCTCCAGGTTGAACAAAGCCAAATATCTCAGCATTTTTAGATAGGAGAGGTGCTCCAATCCTCTGATCATCATTGTGGCCCTCCTCTAGACTCACTCCAACAGGTCTTTATCCTTCTTGTGCTGGTCAGGCTGCTTTTGATGCTCAGGGCATGTTGCTGAGTCATGTCCATAGCTGGACTCATGGTGACCAGGAGGAGAAACTCTCAGAACTCAGAATCCCATCAGGATCTTTTCCAGGAAACTCATCCACATGCTCTGTTTCTGGTATGTGTTTGAAGCACAAAGATCTGGTGAACACCAGCTCTGGGGGTCTTCTGTTACGGACTCTGCTGACTTCAACATAAAGCCACTGTGGCTCCTTGTAAAATGTTTGCTATGTTTCAGCTGCTATAGTAACAAAATAAATCATATATCTGCTCTTGGATGCTTTCCCTCTCTCTATCCCAAACTGCTCTTTCAACTCACTGTCCCTCAAGGATCCTATTTCAGTGTTAATATTTTATGCATTTAACCAGTATAAATAAAGAATATAAACATGGAATATGAATGCGTTCCTGAAGGACAAAGTAGCACTATGGGACCTCTATTTTGCTTTGAATTTGACAAATTATTTCTTAAGAGAATAAAAGGTGCACCTAAAGAAATGTCTGCCAGTCAAAAGTTTAAATGAAAAACAGAGCAAGAAAACATGCAATGTTTCAAAGTTCTAAGTAAGTTAGAATAAAAGATACCTTGGGGAAGCAAAAGTAAGACTGGTATGTGCCCATTAAAAGACACACATGTAATCTTTGATTTGTTTTGTTCATAGGACTTTGAGATGAGAGGAAGATGTTAAGAAAATGGGATTACATCATCAGCCATGCAGGGACTGGGGGAGAAGACAGTCACTGGATACACTTGTCTCATTTTTTTTGCAAGATGCTTCAAGTATGCTGAAACTAGTAAATGTGATACATTAAAAAATTCTCAAAATAGTAAATCACTGATATACTTGACGATTTTAGTCTGGGTTCAAGAGGATATCCAGGGAGAACCACATTTCTTTGCAGAGAGATTCTGCCAATATTTAAAAAAAAAAAAAACAACAACAAAAAACCAACCAAAAACAAAACCAAAAAATCACCACCAACAAAACAACAACAACCACCACAACCACCCCTGTAGAAAATATGCAGAAGATTTTATTTGGAAGAGGGAAAGGAGGGAAGAGAGAAACAGGACAGAAAGGTCCCTGTAGCCTCTTCATTTTCTGTGAACTAACACAGGCTCTTGACCATCTGGTGGAAAACTTCCACTTCTTTGGAAGCATGACAGAGCTGAACTTTTAATCCAGGTCTAGTGTCATTGTGAGATATAAATCATAGAATCACATAACCATTAAGGTTTGGAAAAGACTCCAAGACAATCAAGTCTAATGTCATCCAGTGCTTTACTGTGCCTATTGCACTTCTTCCTTCCATCATTTCACAGGCTTCCTTCTGTCCCCTTCAAGAAGATGAGCAGCCAGCACTAACAACCAACTATTTCAGGTCCCTATTTCAGAGTATCTTGTCATTTCTAACTCACTGTAGACTGGGCTTTGCAAGGGAAGAAAAGAAATCTGTTATATTATGAACTAGGAATAACAAAGTCCCACCTAGAACTCTGTAACTAATACTAAAGCCAGACATAGATCTTCATTTTACATTATAAATTGATACAAATGATGCCACTCACAGAACTCTGGCAAGTTTCAACAGGAGGCTTATAAATGCCACTTGCAATTAATAAAATCTCTGTTCTCAAATACATTTTGCTTTTTTTATCCCATGGGGAAGTACTTTGCACTTTTTGAACTCCCAGGCTGATGGGCTGAGTACACAATTGGAGGTTTCTTTTCAAATGGACAAGCCAGTACCATAGCTGAGCAAGTGACAAGCCAGATGAAGAGGGGATGGTACCCCTCAGGGCTTGGAGAAGTGGAGAAACAATAGAATCCACAGGACATTTCTAGTGAATCAGACCCTTGTTCTCCTCCACAAAGGAGGAGGGGGAAAAAACATGACACATAAAACATGTGGCAACAAATTGATGGCAACTTCTGCAAAATGGGAATGTGAACTACGTGGAATGTAGATAAAAGAGAATGCATCTGCAAAACATGTGAGGGAAAACTGTGAATATAATTCTAGCAATTATGATTATAGCATTGTATACGCTACTGCACTTAATTACAATTCCCCATTCTTTTCATGCTATGGAAATGGACTAAATGAACTACAAAATATATCTCAAAAGACAAGCAATCTGTGGCATGAATAGGAACCTCCTTTATCTTAATACAATGAGGCCCACATTTCACAAACATGGCAGCATCTCTGTGAGAATTTTGATTACAAAGTGAACATCGTGATAAAAATTAGCAGCCTTTATTATTTCATCTGAGAACATGAATAGAATTATTAGGAGTATTAAGAGGAGTTGGGTTATTTTGTTACTTTTTTAAAAACAGTTTCCTTTAGGAGTTACATTTAAATGATAATCTTTCCTTATAAAAAATTCAATGTTATTTTATTGAAAGGAATAGAGGTCTGATTTAAAAAAATGCTCTTCATTTACATACTTTGCACTTTCCTCCTTTTTCCCTACTGAATGACAAGATGTGTAAGTTTAGTAGTACACACATACTCAACTAAAAGTTAAAACAAGTCATAATCATTCATCTTAAACTGTGAACCAGAACAGTTCGTCTGTGTAGATCTGTGAAATATTTTGCAAATAATGAATTCTGTTTAGGAACATTGGTCTAGAAGTGAGGCCTCAGGGAACTGAATTAATATGCAAAGGTTTTTTGGTATGCATTTAAAAATGTATACTCATGTTTTAAGTGTCAGTTTCAGGCAGTTTTCAGATGTTCCACTGAATTAAATGAGCCAGTGTGGATTTATGGAATCTGGAGGAGTAAGTCATGGTACCTCTTGAGAGGGGAAGTTGTAGGAAAGCTTGGTGTGGCTCAGCTTAAGATTTTCAGTGGCTTGAATTTGGGACGATGGCATCCTTGGGAATAATAAAGTTATGAGTTACACAATTCTCTGTAAAGGCACACTGATAAATCTTGACAACTCATTACCCCATCATGTATACTGCAAGCCTCATTCATTTTATAGTGGCTTTTTTTTTTTTTTTTTTTTTTTTTGTTTTTATTGGGTTAGATAACTTGTCTCTAAAACCTTAGAAATTCTGGTTGTATATTTGGAGAGGAAGACTTTTCTGAGTGGGAATGCTGTTACAGGCTGGAGACCTGTGTGTCCAGGGTCACAAAAAATGTTGGTGAGCCTGGATGACTCTCCTTTTGGGTAGTAGTAGATAAAACAGTGAGGTGGGAGCTGGGGAGAGATGGAGGCTGAATCTGAAACCTGAAATTTCAACAAAGCAGAGCAAACTACGATACTGGCACAGCTCTTGGCAAATACAGAGACTCTGAAAATGCATGTGTGTTTGGGACACGAGGCAGAAGGATGACAGGGGAAGACAGGTGGTGAGCCAGAGGCTGCAAGACTATAAGATGAAAAGGAAGATGGAACCAGGAAATGTCAAAGTTTAGACAGTTTGGTGTATCTAAGGGAGAAACCCAGGAAGGAATGGAGTGGCTATGAAGAAGGAAAAGTGAAGTGGGAGCAGGTGAGAAAGGACACACAGCTTGGAGAAGACTGTAATTGCAGAGGCATACCAGCCTACTAGACCATACTGACTATTCTTAGACCTACTACCCAGTAACACACAGGAAAGTAAAGAATCTGAGCCCAAGCTATTCATATAAATCTGCTTATTATGACATCTATGCGGTCATCATAACATCATTATTGCTTCCTTTCTTTTCAGAAAGGCTTTTGGAAGTTGGAGATTTATTTACTATCAAGTTAACCTTTTTCAGGATTCATTGTGAAACCACACACACAAAAGTCCTACAAAAAGCAGCTTAAACTAATGGGACTTCATTGGTCTCTATAGAAGTCTTAAGGGCCATGGACAACTGGGATCATACTCTTCGATGTGCAACATGTAAGGGTAACAAAACCAGTGAGGAACAGTGTCTCAATTCTGCTGAAGCAGGTGAGATTTGTGATCACCTGTGCCTAGTGATCTACCATCCAAACACATCTGCTCCTCTGTGTAGGCTGTGGCTGACTTGGTAAAAAGTGGGCTGAATTTATTTCTTAAACAATTTTAATTATAAATCAAAATTACAGATTGTCTGTAGAATTCAGCTGGACTACTCTTATTTGCACCATCTGCTATAATTCATTGATAAAGCTGGTACTCCTGTATGTAATGTATGGTAGGATATAAAAAAACCCTTCTTCTTCTCCTAGTTGAATTCAGGCTAATTTAGACCCTTGCAAATGTCCAATATTTACACTGGAGAATTAATTAATATTTGGACTTCCTGCAAGCCACTTGTTAATTTTTCAGCATTTTCTTCAGTTTTTTGACTGGTCCTTATTGCTACAGTCCATACAAAAGGTGACATTCCTAATTGAGGTCACGTATCTGAGCATTTCTTTCACCCCATACCACCTTCCACAGAGGCTTTGTCTAGACTTAAAAACAGAAGCTAACTGGGATTGATTTATTCCAGCCAGGACAAGCTGTACAGCTCTCAATCTCTTCCTGCCTGTATTTTTTTTGGACGCATCATAACCCTTCCTCTATATGCAAGACATCCTTGTTTTAGTGCTAAATATCAGGACTCCAGAACCTACCACACCTTTGTCACTGTTTGATTAAACTTGTGTTTCATGAAAAGCCTGCAAAGGACATTTCTCCAGATATTTTTTATTTTTGTACATTTTAATATTTTTCTTGGGGAAGAGAAAATTCCTTGTCTGCAGTACTTAGTCCTTCAAAATAAACAAAAAATGATACCTTTGTTTTATTTTTTTCCCTTTTTTTTCTGTCATGCACAACTATATATAGGAAAAAGCTGACTCCTAAAAAGTTACTTTGAGCATATATAATCAGATAACAATTTCATTAAAGCCCATTTAAAAATCTAATGGTCATTATGAGCTTGTGTACTTCCTAATTGTTTTATAGGCTGTTATTTTTATGGCAAGATTCCAATCACTACCAATCCATGGAACTTGATACATATACAAGCAAAAAAAATGCATTTGCAAACTTTGTTTAAAGAGGAAATTGTCAGAAATGTCAGACCATAACGTTTCGCAACAGAGAAAGAATAACTTTGCTTTTAATGATGTGGTTCTTCTTTTCCTTGTTGATATATTAAAGAATACATTACCATTTTTGTAGGGCAAAAGAGGACTGCACGTAGAAAGTGTAGGGCTGTGTAATGTCACTAATGCCAAGAGATTAAAAAATAAAATCAATATATCAATGCTCACTCAATGCATTTTCTTTTCCATTTTTTCTTGTGGACACCAGACATAGATTCTGACCTCAGTGAAATCCTGATCCTGGAAATACTATCTTTATGCAAAAAGAAAACTAATTTAACTGATTTTTAATTAATAACAGCTTATTAAATGGGACTACTGAATGCAAACATTTTTCTAAAAACTCTACGGGACTACTCTGTGTACTTAATTAAGTACTATCCTTATGTCCAAATTAATGAGTTAAACACGTAGAACGTTCACAGATACAGTAATGCCAACTAAAAAGGAATCAGCCCTGAGAATATTGAAATGTTAATTCCATTAGTTTTGATTTCTGGAGAGTTCCTATATCTTGATATCAACCATTGCAATCTTACAATGATTTTAAAAGGCAGGGAATGTAGGAGAGAAACATTTTCTGCTGTTTTCTGGTTAGGAATTAAACACAAATGTAACAACACAAATACAAGTTATGCAGCTTTAAATCAGACATTTCTAATCCGAAAGTCAAAAACACAGGCAGTGGGAAAATAATGATACTACAGTTCCCTGCAGAATTCAGCCCAAGGGGAATCAGTTTGATTGCAAAGATCATGCTTTTAATCCACCTTTATCTGAGTGCCAGATGGTCAAACCAAAGAATCAACGCATTAAGCAGATGGACTTGGTATCTGATTCCCAATTACTAGAGTTGCTTCATGTGGAAGGTTACTTTTACTGATCAGAGAAAATTATTTGTCCCCAGATGGTGGCAAAAAATTGCTCACTCTGGTCTTTTAGTATTAAAGGTTCCCAATTATCTTTCAAAGTTGGGCAATAGCATTAAAAAAATCATCCAAGGTTCATGGAAGTATCTATTGGGGATGGTAAGTTTTGGACCTAGCCTTAAAAGTGGGCAATAAAAAACTCTGGGACAAGAAGGTGTTAGGTATGCAAGCCAGGTGATTAAGCTTTGCCCTAATATCGAGCAAGAAAAAGGCCACTGAACATTACACAAGAAACCATAGGATATAACAAACTACTGTATGAGAAGTTGGTCAAAGCTTGCAGGGATGGATGGATTCCTTGGCTATTTAAAGAGGAGTTAGGTGAGAGGCAGCCAAACTCCTCAAATATATAGACAGGGGTAGGACCTTTTGGGAGAAGAGTATTGCTAGGGCTACACAGTACACACATAGCAGCAGCAGTAAGACTGGATAAGGCTGAGATTACATGAGTAACTATACCATAAATACAATATCTGAGTTCAGATTTGACACAACTTGGACCAGTAAAGAGAAACAATTAGTTGCAGATTGCGTTGTTTTTTTGTGAATAGAAAAAAACAAAACAAAACAAAACCAAACAAAACAAAACAAAAAAACAGAGAAAGAACCAGCATGGAGAAATGGAGATGCAGGGGGATATGAAATGAAAATAAACTTGAAACCTGCCCAACTGATGAGAAAAGCAAGATGAGGCCATCAGGTCAATGTGACAGTACACTGATTCTATTCCTGCAGGTGTTGGTGAAAGTGTGGTTCCCTGTTTGTGCTGATCTGAATGACCACCTGAAGGATTACACGTTCAGTCTTATTCATGGATGGATCCCAAAATAGGAAAAAAACAGCCTTACATCCAGCAGTCCAGGAAAGAAGGAATCTTTGGGTCTCAAAGACCAGCAGATGTGTTTTTCTTTTAACAAAAGTGTCAAAAGTATTTAAAATAATCTTTGTAGTTAATATAGGACAATGGAATTGAAGACAATAGAGCTCTATGAAAAGCAATAAAGCTCCATTAAACCTTGTTCTGGCTTCTACAGACAGCCATGCATTAGTTTCCAGCTGTACAAAACTATGTAGCCAAAGCATCTATTTCAGCAACAATTCCCCATCAAAGGAATAAATGGAAGTATTGTTGTGACGGATTCAACAAGTTGGCTCTGTAGATAGATGTGCTTCCAGAGGTTAGTGGATATTGTTCTGAACAGAGCTCATGCCTTCCCAAAGCTTATACAATCAAACAGGATTCCCAAATCCCTCCTCCCATCTCATAGGCTCATGACATTTGCATTGACTCATAGGATAGAAATGAGAGACTGTTAATCTCAATACCCAGATGTAAATAAATAAATAAAATATATATATATTTATATGCACAAAAATTATGTGTTCATATATATAAACTTACTGAGTATTCTTTTTAGGACAAAATAAAACATGCACTTTCTTGTCAAGCAATATGTATTTCCTTTTAAAGTAGCATTTAGGCAAAGAGAAAACATTTGAGTTAACTGAAAATTATACTGTTCATTGTAACATTTTTCCTCCATTTCAAATGCCATCACTATTTTGAAATGGCTGATTTCTGAAACAGAATCCCAGCTGAAAAACAGAGAATCAAGAGACTAGTAGTGAACGCCAGACATTGGAGCCTTTAAACATTTTCCTCTTCTAGTTTTTGACTATGATTCGTATTCATAGAATAGAATCATTAAGGTTGGAAAAGACCTCTAAGATAATTGAGTCCAACCATTTACAATTCCCTCAAATTTTGAACCTTGTGAATAGTCTCAGTTCCTCACAAATTATCACTCCCCACTCTCAAATCTCTTTCTAACCTCAAAAAGCACCTCCTGTACCACCTGTTTATCTGCAACTACCTGCAGGGCAACAAAGACGGAAACTTCCATGGAGTGCAGAGCATTTGACATCAGGCAGATGCACAATGCACTGCACATCATGATTTTTTATAAATAGCAATGAAATTTTGCTTCCCAGCTGAACTGCTAAAGTTGGTCTAGTTGTAATTAAATCTAGCCTTCTGTTGTTCAAACAGATCTGGTTTCCAAACTACACAAGCTTCATGGACTGATATTTCTGTCCAGTGACCAGGTTTAGACAGGCAGAACTGCTGCTCCTCCTTTTCCTAAGGGACTCCTTTAGTTTCATACAAATATGACTTTTGAAAGAAAAGGATAAACTAAGCTTTATGCCAGAAAAAGCTGGAGAAAGCCAATTCCCCTGTGTAAATAAAGGGTAAAGACAAAGTTATTTAGTTCTTTTGAGGAACAGTTTGCATCTGTTTCAGGTGCATCTGACAACAGAGATAATTTTAAATGCAAGCACTTTGCAGCTTTGACAGCGACATTAGTTATAAAATGTTGAAACAAACAGGACAATAGGTTGGAAAATCTGAAAGGAAATCACAGTAATCAAAAATGGAAGAAAAATATTTTCTTATTGCAAATACGTATTTTCTTTGGCTAAATATCCTTTTGAAATTGTCTTAGCTCAGTAGCCAGTGCCCATTTGTTTGTATTAAAAGGGAGGTAATAAAGAATTTAAATAGTAATGATACCATTATTCTTCTTTAAATTTAAACTACTTTAGAGCAGAAATAATGAAGACTTTTCTTAGAATAGTTGTCTAGGAAGGCAGTGAGGGTACAGGGCAATGTTACAGCTGCATGATAGGGATGGCATCACTTTGCAGATTTGCTGCACCGCATCATAAGCAGATAGAGGAGAAATGCAAACAGCTTTGTAGGTGAGCAGGTGAGACATGACATTGACCAGACACTTTAAAGACAGTTTACTAAAAGAGAGAGTATTGGTATGACCTTCTCCTGACTCTCACGTTATTTATTCTATACTGACAGGTTAATGATTCTCTATAGCAACCACCCTATATTGGTTCAGGAATATCCGTGGCTCCCAAGAGACTCACTTAAAACAACCCCTCTCTTTATGTAATCATTTGCCACATCTCAGACTGGTGTAAGATTATGAGGTAGGCTATAGAATAAATACGATAGGAATTTTATTGCTTAAGTCTTCGTTCCCAGGAAAACCTGGCTTCTTGGGGAACAGAAGAAGCAGCACTAGGAAGGTGAAGGAGATCAAGAGCTGACAAGCAAAGGAAGGGAATGCAGGGAGAAGAAAAGATGGAGTGGCAAATGGAGATATTTATAGTGGCTTTATAGCCTCCTGCTTCAGGGGTAATTTTCTCTAGGGGTCTGAAAGTGTCTTTGATGAGTCTCAGAGTTAGCAAGGGCTTAAAGTTGGGTCTGTTGACAACTCCTTCTTAAGCAGGGTCCTCAAAAATGCCAAAGGGACATGGCAAATCTAGACCTAAATTTTGCAAGAGTATGAAGATGATCCTCAAATTTTGTAAAACAGAGAAGCCACAGAACTTGTCTAGGAAAATATAAGACTTTGAAACAAGTTCCCTTTCTGTCAATATCTCTCATAGAGAGGTCCCTTTCTTCCCACCATTCCTCAATCTCTGGGTTAAAAGCCTTGTTCTTTCTATCATTCTGACCCCTGGTTCTGTGTTTGCCCCAGCAGCTCCCAGTGCATGCAGCAGCCCATCTCTCTTCCTGTTTGCCCCATCCTGCTCTGTTGCTGTCGTGGAAGGACTAACCTTGCAACAGTGTGGAATGCAGCATTCTCATCTCCTGCTTCTGAGCCATATTCAGTGAAAGAACATAATAGACATTAAATGCTGATCCCATCATCCTCTGCAGTTGCTTCCTGGGCTGCAGGGATTTCCAGCTGGGTGCTGGGCAGAGGATGCCTCCCATCCATCATATGGATGCTCTCCACACGAAAGACATGACACAGGGAACCCTGACCCTCACAGAGGAGGGGCTGTAGTCCTGGTGGGTTATGCTTCACAGCTGATGTATCACCCAACACCTATATGTGGATAACCAAATCCTGCCCTTCTCTCCATGATTAAGTAATATGAATGCAGCATTTTCTTTCTCTGCATTTTCTGTACCCAGCTGATTACAGCTGAACAAAAAGAATTTCAATTTGCAGATTTTATTTTCTTGGTCCTTTTCATATTTTTTTCTGAGTGTTAAAGCATTTTGAGAAAATGCTGTTGCAGAACATGCCAAGAGGTGTGACTATCTCTATGTTTTTCAATTTCACAGTTTGTAAGGCAGGAAGGACTTCTCCCATTGTATGCTCTACCTCCATACTTAGGATAGGCCAGTGATTTATAGAGAAGAAATTGTATGTATAAACCCCAATGCTTTATTTACTACAAGTAAAGTACAACTGCAAGTTGCTTGTAAGGTGGTTCAAAATCCTTTTCAGATAATTTTTTTTCATTACAATTCTCTCCTCAAAAGAAAAGATACCAGCAACAAGACCATGTTTCCTGCCACATGGATGAACTATGCAAAAATAAATAGAAAGACATCAGTTCTTTTCATATTCATGGGGTGTGTTCCAAGCTCCGAAAGAGTTTGGAGGTAGACAGAGGGACTGTAGCTGGCCCAGGCTTCAGGACTTGTATATAAATATTGAGATTAACACATCTTAGAGTTTCTTCTTCCCACCCTCTGAGAGTTTACACTTCTCATCGTTCAGTTCATAAATTTTCCTGTTGATAAGGATGCTGTTACAGTGCTGGATTGGAAAGAGGGGCAAGAATTCAATTGCCTAAATACTGAAGTGGTGCTTTAGACATGCCATGTTATCTAAAACATTCCCATGGAGCTGGCAGATATGACTGAGCAACTTCTGGAACAACAACTCAAGACCTATTCCCAGGGAATTTTCTATAATACTAGACTACTGAGTTTAAGCAACAAAATCCCATCCTGTCAGACATGGGTGAGAAAGATGTGAAATGATTTATCAGGCATGCCTCAAATGCTGAACCAGCTTTGGATACCTGCAAAACTCTCTTTAGCACAGGGAATAACTTACCACTTCTTCTGGAACATATTTGATACTAAAAACATATAAGATTTTTTTTTAACCTTTTACTGTCATCTGGAAAATAAAGACTGAAATATACTCCTTATGGAAGGAGACACTCTCCTCCAGGATGTTA
The DNA here is from genome assembly GCA_013396655.1 of Campylorhamphus procurvoides. NCBI lineage: Eukaryota > Metazoa > Chordata > Aves > Passeriformes > Dendrocolaptidae > Campylorhamphus > Campylorhamphus procurvoides. Next base: position 496,349 of record WBMV01006900.1, read on the forward strand.
GTATGTTTAAGAATTAATTTTTCCCCTGAATTGTGCCAAGGGAGACAATATTACTAAACCAAATTCTGCAGGCAATGCCAACAGTGAAGTAGAATTCAAGACTTGTTTCACCAAAGTTCAGTAAAAAAATAGAATTAGATTTAGGAGGCTAAAATATGTATTTCTTCTTAGATTGAAGACTCCTTGAAGAAAGAGTTCTGAGGCATTTCATTCTTTGATTTTTGTGCATTTCAGACAAAGTTGCCATCTTCCTTTTCTTTCAATAAAATGAATTCATTTTGGCCACTCTCCCTTCCTTCCTTCCATCCTTACAGTGCATCTCAGGAATATATCCAAGTCATTGCTGAAAAAAAACAAATGTATCTCCCAAGCAAATATTTTTTCCAGAAACACAATACAGAATAAAGCAGGGAGATAGGATTGCTTCACTGGTATTAAAAACCAAAACTATGAAAATTGATTAGATGGCTAATTAGAACTTTTTGGAAATTGGTGGCAAATACACAGTTTGCCTGGTAAATAGTAAGACACCTGCACAGTCTGAAGGCATCAGGCACAGTAATAAGCCATTAGTTGACAGATTGCTGGTATCAAAGGGTTTGCTGTTGCTATTAAAGAGGGTTTTTATAAAATTGCCCTCTCTGAATATATAAATCCAAGCAAAATTAATGTTTCAGACAGACAAATAATCTCCATTGCACAGCTTGATTAATTATATTTTGATGAAGGACCAACACAGTCTGAAAAGCATCTTTTTACGCTTCTTGTCTCTGCTTGTCTTTGACTAGAACCAAAAGCACTGACAAGGTAGGAAGTTCAATTTAATTTTTCTTTCCCCTTTTAATACTTTTTGCTGGTGGTAAATGTAAAAATGGTATAAGTTAAAAAGGAACTAATAAATGTCTGTTAATAATGTATCATGTAGTGCATAAAACACCTTCTCAGAACAAGCATGTACACGCAGCACTGTTACTGAGGTTTTGTTTCATTCTTTTTTAAATGCTATTTAGCACCTAAGGAGGACCAAATAGCTTCTTACATTGCTTTGTGTCATCTTTATAACACAGATCAAGTCTGTAAATGAGACTAGGAGGCAATATGTTCAGATTCGCCAAACAATCATTTTTTTGATTAGAAATTCCATTCAGTCTGGCCACTATGGAAAGGTCATTATGCAGCAATTTATCAGTTCTATTTTTCAATATGGAATGGCCAAATAATCAATGTTACAGCAGAATTCAGTAATAGGTACTGTGCAGTTAACCTGTACATGCACAGCAATTTCGTTTATAGAATTATAGAATGGTTTGGATTGGAAAGGACCTTAAAGATCATGTAATTCCAACCTGCCATGAACAGGGGCACTTTCCACAAGACCAGGTTCTTCAGAGCTCCATCCAACCCAGCCTGGAACACTTCCAGGGATGTGACACCCACACACTGCCACAGTGCCATGGTGCCACAGCACCCTCACAGTGAAGATTTTTTTCCTACTATCTAATCTAAACCCACTCTCTTCCAGTTTAAAGTCATTCCTCCTGGCCTATCCCTATATGCTGTTATAACACATGACATGTTTGCTATGTCAGACATGGAATTTTTCCATTTGTCTCAGGTGCAATATAGGATCCTTTGTAAGAATAATCTACCAATATAGTCTACAGATTTAACATGTACTCTTTTTAGAGACTTATGTCTGCAGCCCACATAGTATAGTGCAAGGTGCAATTACAAACTTTTGCATGATTTTTTAATTTATTAGCAGAAGACAACAGTGGCATGTGCAAGTAAGCAAGTAATGTCATCAGCAATGTGTTACTAGTTTTGATGCAGGGCAATTGAGAACTGAATCGTAATGGCACATGATTTAATTTTAGTGGGTACTTAGTAACAGTTTAGCTATGTTAAAATTTGAATAGATGACTCTGCAGCATGAGACCTTTTTTTTTTGGTCTGTCCTAAAGCCCATCTTGAACAGAAAATGAAAACATTTCCTTGCTCATATTTTTGTTCCCATTGCAGCAATATTAAAGATCCATCTGTAAAATTTCCACAGTATAAACTCACTTAATTACTTCTGAATAAGAAATCACTACCCTTGGAGGTTAATGAGATGTTTTACAGACCACAATTTCAGGGTGTTCCTTTCTAAAGAAAGACAGAAAGCATTGTAAAAATATATAAAATTATACTTCAGATATAGTGAACAATTTGTTTTGCATGGTTGAAGATGAAAGGCTGAGACTGCTATCATCTGTATCTATCTGGGATGTGCCTGCCACCTTAGCGGGTTACCGAAGTTCCCTTTTTTGTCACCAGAGAGAGGTATTTCTTTGCTGTGATTCATCTGACCTTTTTTGGATGTGAGTGATGAGATGAATTACACCCTTGGGGTGTCCATATGCTGTAAAATGAGCCCAGTGTCACCAGGCAGGTGGATAAACCTGCACTCTGCATGTTGCCTCAGACATTGAATTCCTCCCTTTGTAATGACTTAATTTGCTGGTGGCCCTGTTCCTTAATCCACTATGGGGTCTTGAGTGTCACAACTGAACGGAGACTACCATAACAGCTAGATTTGTCTGGTGATAAAGAGGAGCAGGTCTTCTCTTATTTCATTATCATTTAGTGTCACCTTTGCATGCTCAGTTTCCCCCTTTTGTTTTATTTTCCCTGGTGTCTTCATAGGCAAGGGCTGTCCCTCCTGCTGTTGTCACCTGACTTCACAATTTGAGCTGAAGATTTCAAAAATACATTTAGCAAATAGTTTCTTGAAATTTCACTTCCTAAAAGTAAATCTCTGGACTCAGAGTGGTAAGAATGTGATTCATATCCCTTGTGCTTTCTTGATAAAAATTGCAGCACAGTGGAAGGAGATGTTTTCTTTTTTGTTCATTCTGCAATAAGCACATCAGAAACAAAATAAAAAGCAGACGCCCAGGAGCAACGTTGCTTTAATACGGCAATTAATCTGGATACACATCTTAGAATCGATGCTGAGATCTCCTCCAAATGGTCAGAGACATTGACTTAAGTTGTCCCAAGAATGCTAGAGTTGCAGAATGACAGTAAAAGAGAGAGCTTTGTCTTTTAAAGAACTTGATTCCGATCTATAGATTATATGGCTTTAAAAGGCTTAAAAAATACTATATTTTCTTTAAAGAAAGAAAATTGTTATATAAATTCCTGACATGCAAAATAAGCAAAAAAACCTCCCCAAACAAACAAAAAAACATACACACACACAAAAACCCACTGCATTTTAAGGGGCTACAGCCTTATATTAGAAAATTTTTGTTGAAAAATAGAATTTTTCTGTATTTACATTTCTTCATCCCAAAATAACTTTTTGGTATTTTACTCTTTATATACAGATTGGAGATTTCTATGCAAACATTTCTGACTACATCTATTCTTAAGATATTGAAGCATGGCCAAAGAGATCTGTCACTTCTAAAAGGCTCGGTCCTGACACCTGAAGCAAAAATCAGAAAAACATATCCAAATTACATAACTATATGGATGTAAAGTGATTTAAAGTAAGCTAAATCATATACACATCGATTTCCTAATAATATGTATTTACATTGCTTCGTTAAACCATTAAACATTAATTTGGAATTAATTTCCTGCAATCTCCCATGCAAACAAATTCTTACAGAAGGTGATTGCTTCTCTCTGAGTTGACATGTATCTAATCTATCTGCCTAGATATTTAGCATGCAGTCATTTGTGACAGATTAAAAATCTTAAAAAGATACGTGGACAAAAGCAGTGCAGATACGAGTTTTATCTGCCTGTGCTGTGCATAGTACTACTCCAGTGCTTGCCACAGTGCAGTAAATACTTGCTAAGTCCTATGGTGAGATAGCATAGACATGGGTCACCTCTGTCCATGCTCTAAGCTGCAAAGCATGTACAGTGCAAAGGTTCAAGAAATGACTGGACGTGGCACTTGGTGCTATGACTTAGCTGACATGGCTGTGTTTGGACAGAGATTGGACTTGATGATCTTGGAGGTCTTTTGCAACCTTCATGATTCTATGATTCTAAAGTTCATTTGGAGAAACTGGCCCAGGGTCTGTCCTATACTAAGTTGAGGATGAGGGTGGTGAGGCACTGAAACAGGTGACTCAAAGAAACCATTAATGTCCCATCCCTGGAAGTGTTCAAGGCCAGTTGGATGTGGTTTTGAGCAACCTGGTCTAGTGGATGGTGTCCCTGCCCATGGCAGGGGGCTTGGGACAAGATGATCTTTAAAGTCCCTTCCAACTCAAATCATTCTGTGATTCTGTGATTCCATGAACTGAATATAAGTCATGGAAAACCCCTGGCTCAGTTGATGCAACTTTTTTCCTATGACCACTTCTTTGCTCAGTAGTAATTAAGGATGGGGGTGACACCGGAAACAGCATTGCTTACTATTGCAGCTGGTAAAGTATCTAAGATCTTTGATTTTAGTTTGCTTCCCAGAAGACACATCTCCCAGAAGAAGGCAGGGCACCATTGCCCTGTTCCTCTGAAAAGCTGTGCCTCACGGACTGCAACAACAACACTGCATTTAATAAAAGTGGTGGTGGAAGCAGTATTTTGACTACTCATCTTGTGTTCTCAGAATGGAAGATTATTGCACTGTTAAACCCTTCTGTGCTGCCAATTTTCTTCTTGGTGAAGGGAGAGGTAGTCTTGGTGCTTTTGAGAACAATCAGCAAAACCCAGTTTCTTTCTTAAGCCTCATAGTTTCTCAGGCAAAATGTGCAATTTTGTCATTGTAGGTAATTTAGTTTTCTCATTGCCAAGAAGAATGAATGTATCAATGGATTACTTTTCTAGGATTGCCTCTGCAAAGGTGCATGTAAGTACTGATTTGCAGGATCCCTGAGCAGAACAAGGAACACCTGTTAATTTTGGAGTTCCTTGTGTCTTTGACACCAGCAATCGGAGCAAGTGCAAGGGTGGCAGTGTTACACCACCAGTAAATATCAAGCCAGGCTAACAGATGAGTAGGGTGAAGAGGTCATAAGCTGGTGGGGTGTGTGTGCAGCTGGGAGTGTGATGGGACCTGGTGCAGTTTGCCCAGAGAAGCTGTGGATGCTCAATCTTGAAAGTGTTCAAGGCCAGGGTTGTATGGGCTCTGAGCAATCTGGTCTAATGCAAGGTATCCTGTGGAAGAGAGGTTGGAACAAGATGATATCTAAGGTCACTTCCAACCCAAACTATTCTAGGATTCCATGATTTCATGACTTGGCTATCAGGGCACTGGGGGTCCAGGCCAACTGCTAAAGAGATGGAGAGTTTGAGAGTTGACTGAGGTTTGTGTGTGTGTGTGTGTGCGTGCCACTAGAGGGGGAAGTGGAAAACTGAGGGTCCGTTGGCAACTGGTAGGCTGACTGAATACACTTACTGAATGGATCCGCATTACATACATGTATACACAAAGATTTTTTTCCAGCTAACGGACTTCCTGCTAGAGAACAGAATGAGGCCACTGGTGATGTTTGTGTTCATGTGAATGCTGAGTGTGCTGTTCCATTTGGCCAGGCATGTGCCTATTGGGAACACATGCCCAGACTTGCTCCTGGCTGGGCCTGGGGACATGCAGATTCAGCTCCTCATCTTAATCAAGCTACCAATTTCAGCATCTTCTGAAAATATTCACATAAATTTGGGTGAAATAAGCCATCCAGAGTGAAAATTTCCCTTGTGTCAGTGCTTCTCCCTTGTATCAGGCAGGTAATTCTCTGTATTTTCTATGACTTTGAGTGAAGCACTGATGATGTTTCCTAAGATGCCTCTTCCTCCTATCAGACATGCTCTTGCAGGCAGAGCAGAAAGGGAATGTTAAACATATTTCAAACTTTCCGAAACTGGGTTGTACACCACATCCTGTTCTCCTTGGCTTGCTATCCATTTGCAGCATATATGAAGATTTTTTTTCTCTTCATTGTCTCTGCTGAGTCCCAATTCTTTTGGCTTTGTTCTTTCGGTATATCCTCCAAAGGACCTTTCTCATTCTGCATTGGCTCAGATCTACAGCTCAGTGTCCAGTCTCCTTTAGCCCTCTTCCAGGCATGTAAAAGACAAGTTTGAAACTCCTGCTAGACAGCCCCTTTGGCTGACAGGAGCGCTCCAAAATCTTCCACAAAGCTCTACTTTCTTGCAAATCAATCGCTTACGAATGTCTTTAGCATTGAGCCTTCTGGGAAAGAAAAAAACCCTCAAGAAACTGGTGATTGCTTATCAGCCTGACCAAGAAAGAAAATATTTTCTTGTGTTATCCTGTCTCTTTGCATGAGGCTGTTTTCTGTTGCCTTACACTTTACATATAAGCTCTGAGAGACAGAGACTGTCATTTTAATCTGTATTTTTCAATGCTTAGCACAATAGTTCATGACAAGGCCTCTAGGCATTATAGTAGTATAAACAGCATTAACAAAATAAATATAATGTCTACTCTTAAGGTGTGGCTTGAAAAAAAAAACAAACTACCTGGTCATTTCACTTGTCTAGATCTTTATTCATTCAAGGTTAAACAGGTGAAAGAGCAGAGCTTTGTCAGTAAAATCTCTCAACCTTTCCTAACCCAAGTAATTTTTGCTAGTTCTTTTTATTGTTACTTGTCACATTACAGTTCCGCACAGTTAAAAAATATCGTAGAAGTTACAGTTATTATAGTTATTAAGATTTTATGGCCTTGTTATTCATACCTTAAGCTCCTTAAAATGAAGTGGTGCATTTTAAGAGAGCAGCATGTATTTAATTGATTCCACTTTAAAAAGGTCGTCCTACTTCAGCAGTTTCCCGTTGTTTTCTTTGGGTGTTGCTTCTATTAATGACAATATCAATTTTATCTCTTTAAGAGAAGTGATACAAAGCAGTTCCAATTTTCTTACTGTGCTGTATACCTGTTCTTAGTTTAAACATTTTTCCCTCTTTCCTTATCAGACTCTGTGGAAAGATTTGCAGTGTTCTGAGCTACCTGTTCATGTGCATATTTACCTCCACTTCGGAGTACAATGTCATGCATTCATTGGCAGTATTACTCTTCTTGAATTATGCACATTTACTATGGTGTAAGTACATATCATTGGAGAACTACAAGGAAGTTGCTGATGTCCGTGAAAGAAGTTTATCTTACCTAACTTTTAAATGCCTGTAGAGTAGATACTCATAACTACAGTGATTTCTTTAGAATCTGCTTCCGATTGCCATAGAGAAAAAGGGCTGCTCACTTGAACAACCTTAGGAATGTAGGGTACCTTAAGATCAGCCTCCCTCTAGATAAGCCCTGTTTTCCCCTTTGTTTTTGTCGGAATCCTAGAGTGAAGTAGTGCAGGAGACAAGTCATGATCCCACTTGCATCTTGTATGGTGGCACCTTCTTTGTATGACAAAATTTCTCTGTGTTAAGATCCAAACGCTAAATGATTATTACACATTTCCCTTCAAAATTGTACATCTTCTATACCAAGAGACTAGGACAACCTTACTCTAAGGGTTTATACAGATTCAAGTCCAGGGGTCTTCATTCACCACAGGGTGTTGTAATCATTGGAACATAAAACTAAACCATTCTGGTCAGTCAGGATTACTGAATAACAGCTTTCTTATCTTTTCTGACTGAAAGGACTTCAGACACCTGCATTTGGACAATACGAGCTTATATTTCTGTGAGATCAGGAAGGTCAAAACCAAAGAGAATGAAAAAACCATAAGCAATTGAATTACAGAGCAGTGATAAAGTCAAAGTAGTATATGTTCACTTTATCTTTCCCAGACTGCATGAGTCATTACAATTCTGATACCTCAGTGTACTGGCAAAGACTGATGGAATAGGAAATGGCTACTCATATATTCATTGTCATAAATGTAGGCAATGAGAAAGGAAAGTAGTACAAATGTAAACCATTCTTCACTACATCACATACCCATCACATACACCTGGCACATTTCTGCTCCATTGGCAGCTTCTACTGTGAAGGAAGCCAGGAGCTGAAGGTGGTATGGCTGTTGCCAAACACACTGAAACCAACAGAGGTGTATTATAACTTATGCAACAAAAGGGAGCATGTCAGTTCATGCAACATCTGAAACCCCCTAATATGCTCAAACATTTAAAAGATGTAGATGTTGAATGGATATCATTTAGCGGTGCACTTGGCACTCCTGGGTTAATGGTTGCATTTGATGATATTAAAGATCTTTTCCCATCTAATAAATTCTATAATTCTACGTTACTAAATGCACCATTTTTACAATAGAGAATGCATTGTATTATTCATACAGTTGTAGTTTTTCAGGAAAGTTAGATAATTAAAAATTATTTTGCCAATTATTCTCTTTCCCTTAAAATAAAATGAAATCATTAACTTCAACAGAAGTATTAGATATTTTCCTTGTTCTTCTTCAAGGGTATTACATAAGCACATGGGGGTCAAAGAAGAATGCTGCTAGGAAGAAAAGTGTCTCCCAAATACTGTTGAGCGATATATTAACATTATTCAAATTCCTTTTAAAGAGCAGTCCTTCCCTCCACAGTTTCTTCTTGACAGGTGTCAGTTGATGAAGAGATGAGTGCGGGGGTGGGTGTTCTTATCTAAAAGGATTTTAAATAATGTTACTGACATTATTTGAATCAAAATTACTGCCTAAGTAATGTTATAAGCAGTCTTGTCTTTTAAGGGGCATTCAATTATGTTACATTTTTCAGTAGCCCTACCTTTCATCCTCCCTTCCCCCCTTCATTTGGGACTTCTGTATTTGCATTTTCCTGGGGTATAAGGTGCCATAATGGCACATGATCGGTCACGGTTAATAAATTGAGCATTTCACATTGGTCTATGGAGAGAGGAGTTTGAATTGTTGACTTGGTTTGTTGTGAAGTTGTGGCAGCTCAGCAATCCTGTAACACTGTACAGATTAGGGTCCTTAGATGCTGGGTATGAGTGTTTGGCTTTGCACTGTTCTTTAAGAATAGCTGAGAAACAGCAGTGGATTTCTAGCAGAGAATATTAAGTGAACTTAAGAGCACCTTAATTATGCTCAGTGCCCTTTCTCTGCCTCTGATTCTTTCTGATCTACTTAAAAAACCCCAGTGATTTTTCAGCCTCTTTGAGTAGCCTTTTTCAAAGTAAAACTAATAGCATGTTTTTCCCTTACACTTGCTCTAATATTAGGAATAATAAACCTGTGATGCATCCATTGAATTTATTTGTGCATATCTTTTGAGATGTCAGCAAAGAGGCTGGCATAGTTTTGCAGAGTGGCAGATGACATGTTTGAGGAGAAGTTTACATTTTAATAACTGTTCAAAATTAGATGCTACTGTTGATAAACACAAGAATTGTGCTATACTCAATACTTTACAAAAAATAACACATGAAATGGGGAAACTAAGAATAAGATTTCTTTTAATTCTCTGTATGATTCTGCTTGTAGCTCATTATAGAGTAGATAATCACAGAAGAGTTTAGCTCTTGTTTCCATAGTGTCTGTGAGCTGATGAGGCAGTGTCAGAGGTGCTTGGAGGAAGACCTTAAGGTAAGATGAAAATATCTTTCCTAATAAAGAAAAGGGAAAAAAAAGAGAAAAACTTGAAATGCTGTGGAATGGTATTTTCCAGAAATGATTCATGTATATAAAAAAAAAAGAAAAAAACAAACCGAAAACCAACAAACCAAACCAAACAAAACTAAAACAAAAACAGACAAACAAACAAAAAAGAAGCAGCGGCATTAAATAGCCCTAAATGGAGAGAGTATCAATTGAGTATAGGGTTGCTAGATAATATTTATCAACTTACATACAAAGCATATAGCTGCAATGGCTCATGATTGAAAACAGTTTGCTAAATATTTGAGAAATGTTGGTTATAAGGAGATAGCATTTAAAAAAAAAGGCAAAAGTTAAACAAAATTCCTACTCAGTAAGAAAAATTCAGAGAAACACTAAAACCCAAAGATGCTACAAAAAAAAAAATCCTTACACGGTCCTATCTTTGTGTAAGTTGAATCCCTGTAGTAAAGTTCGTAGAGATGCAGAAGAATCCCACAGACCCTAAAGAAGGATTTCTATCCATTATGTTTTTCTTTGTTCTACATTGAAAGAATCTGTGAAGTAAAGCAATCTATTAGTACACTTTCTCTTCCATAAGCTGAATTTATCAGAAGCTTAGAGATGCTGTTCAATGTGATTATATTATTTGCAGTATGCTGGCTGACTGCATAAACAAATCAAAAATTATTTCTGTGTGTTTTGTGTGATTTGGAGATTTCATTTTTAATACATATGTAAATATTTGTCATATAAATGGGGGGAAAGAAGTTCCTGGAGCTGCTGTGATTTTCTATTAGACAGACAACCACCTAGGCAGGTAAATAGGGTATGACATGGCCAAGGAAGGAAGATAGTCAACATAGCAATAAGCAGAACCTGGAATTTTGTATTTGAAAGAGGCAGATCGAATGCCTGGTTTTCTTCTTTTTCTCCACAAAGGTCCATAGAAGATAAGTTTTTTCTAGATGACTGAGAAAGTTGAGATGATCCCGGTGGCCTCTAAAATGTGGAATTATTTTGGAGAATTTTACTTCACCATAACTATTTATATAGTGTTCTATGATTGTGAGGTTCTCTTCAGAAATTGTGAAAAAGACATGCTCTCTCTGTCTCAAACAAGAATAATAACAAGAGATGAAGGAAAGTGGGTGGGAAAAAGGTTTATAACAAGTAAAGGTAATTGGGTGGTAATTGCATATAAGTTTCAGCATTTAAACTTAGAATCAGGACAGAGAGGAAAAGAGGAGTAGCTTGAACTGAGTCTTAAAAAAGGCATTTGAAAGTGGGGAAAGTAATCCCTACTTCAACAGAAAAGAGTGCAATACAAAAATGTTTAGGAATAAAAGTGGAAGACTTGGGATTGTGAATTTCTAAGAGCTGGCACATCTTAGTAGGCCACAAAATTGTCAGAAAACTGCGATAAAAGGTGGGACTACTTTAAGTTCTTCCCTCATATCTTACTCTAATCCACTGCTTATGTTTACATGTCTTGCTTGATATCTAGTGCCTGGAAATGCAAAACATGGACAGCAGGACATGTCTAAGCTGTGAGCCTCTGATAATTCATGCATTTTTGATACCCTTAGATCCCCAAAAATACAGGGAAGGCAAGTGCACTTCTCTGAAAGCTGTTGCACACAAGGGATTCCTGTGAATCTCTCCTCCACACTGTCTTCCTGCAGAGAAAATTGCTAGCAAGAGATCAGCTGAAATATTTGGCTTTCATTCATTGCAAATTTGGAAGAAAAGTTTAGGAACACATAACAGAGAGAAATCTGTTTGGTCACTGCATCCAGTTCTCTGCACACGCTGTCTCACAGGATCCCTTTTCTGAATATAAGCTACATCCTGAATTTGGCTCAGAGGTTATTTCCCCTCTACTCTTCTGGCTCTAGATTTGTTCTGGTGTTTAAATTGTCTTCATAATTGCCATAAACCACTGTTATGGCTAGTTTATGATCATTATACATCATTGTTCTAGTTCTTTTTCTTCTTCTTTGATATTTTCCCATCCAGTGTACTTATAAAGAGCAATCATAAATTGGTCTCTTTAATAAAAAATTCTCATTTTCTAGACATTCCAAATAGATCTCTTGTGCATCAGGCTATGCACATGCTCCTGCTCAAGTTCATATTTTCAGGTGAGGTCTTTTGAAGACTTTTTCTATATCACAAACACTATCTTACCATTGCAACACATACCTTCCTGTAAGTATCATATTATTCATCCTATCTACTTGCTCTTCCAGTGCCTAAGAATCTTTTCCTCACTTTTCCACAGAAGAGTGTGGCTATGGTGACATGTGCATTTTTCATCTCTACACTGCACTGCTGTTTTTTGTTGCATATATTGCTGAATAGAAGAAAATAATGTACAGTCTCTGCTGGTTACTGACCTCCCCCATGTATCAAGATGAGCCATAAACATATCTGTTGCTCCTTTGGCTGTCGGTGAACTCTGCTCATCAAAGCAATTCATACATCAGGGTGCAAATACCTTAGAGATTCTTCTTCTAGGTGTCACAGCAACTACTGGAATAATTTCCAGCTATTTAAGCATAACTCATACAGCAGGCAGAAAAAATACTTGCATTGGAGATGAACAGGTTGACTAAGCTTCCAGAAAACATCAGCACTGGATCAAACTAGTTTTTGACTGACAGCATCAAGAGGTTTCCTGGCTCGATTAAAAGTTTCTATAGTAAACAGGATGGAATTTCTGACAACTATCTCCACATGAAAATTGTCTTATCTGGAATAGAACTTTGCCCATCAATTAGCTGCAAAACACTGAGATATTCTACTGATGCTAACCACAACACAGAGTGCAGAAGTATAATATAGACTCTACTCACTAGAGTACCAATCAAGGTATTTCTGGTTTTCAGATCAGTGCATTTTATTTTAAGCAGATAGAACATGAATATTACTGTAGTCCATGACATTTTCAGGCCTGTCCAAAATGGATATTTATTAGAATCAAAATAAAGTTTCACTGGAGTCCAGTTGGTGTTTATTAGGCTCTTCCTTTAAAAAAATTGCTTGGACCTTTTCATGTGTTTACAAAATGAAAATGAATGAGGAGGCATAGCCAAGAAAGAAGCAATTCCAAAATTCTCATATTAAAACAAATAAGTTTTTTAAAGATTTTTGCCCTTTTTATTAAACCAGGGTATTTCTGTAAACTGAGGTCTCAAGTGGTGATATTTGGAGGAAATTTTAGGGAATTTTAACGAAGTGGATTCACCACTGTGAAGGTGTTTTTTAAAAGACACATAGATATGTTGCTTAAGGACATGATTTAGTAGAGGACTTGGCAGTGCAGCGTTAATGGTTTGACTCAATAATCTTAAAGGTCTTATCAACCTAAACAATTCTGCCATTCTATGATTCTATAACTTTGTGTCTGTATGGGTACATGTGGGTGTGAATAAAACTCTGGGGGAATAGTTACTGAAGGATATCTTAAAATGCGTAGGTGTTCATTAGCATTTTGCAAGTGTCAAGTATTGTGGTTTGTTTGTTTTATTCCTGAATTGATCTTGACTGTATAGCTCACTGATTGCAATATAATGATGTATCATTAATGAATCGACATACCTCTTTGATACTGATTTGTTCTAAACCACATGACTTGAGCAGGGTTTTCTTTCCCTGCAACACAGGAAAGGTGGCATTCGTTTTAAGGTACAACAATGAACTAATCATGGGGCAAAAAAGAGATCTAAAAGGGACACAGGGTGGGAATGAAAAAAATACAAAATTTTACTTTTTTAAAATTATTATTTGTAATAATTGCCCTAATTTTCAGTGTGATACTATATGACAGGATGCTTCCAGCCCCTTTTAGCTAAACTAATACAGTAAACCTCTCAGAAGGGTCTTTTCCAGGACATTTCGAGCTCAACATTGTAGAGACAATTCCCATTTTCACGGGGCTCAGGTAGGTTTGTGTACTTCCTGTTTGGTAAACTACCCTGGCCTCCTAGATGGAGAAATTCAGACCAGATTCTGAGTCAATACTCAATTATTTAAAGCTTGTCTCCAGCTGAACTTCAGAAACATGTATTGAGTGAAGGATAATTAGTACAGATCAACAAAAGGATAGACACGGATAAATATGTACAAAAGCTTCAGCAATTATGCTTTTCTACACCCATTGAGTTTGATTTAAACTAATCCCATCCATTTTAATATTTATTTTATTTTATTCTTTTTGTCTGAAAAATGTAGCTACTAATCTTTTTTGCTGGTCCCTGTGCCTCATTTAGCTACTTAAAGGAAAATAGTCAAATAGTTTATGGTTGCTAAAACTTCTCAGAAACACAGTATTGAGGCACTGGGCTCTACTCAGGAGGAAGTGGGCTTTTATTTAAAGGATATTAAAGAAGACCTGAAGTAGCAGTAATGGAGAAGTGTCTCATATGTAAAACTTGGTTTACAGAATTACTCGCTGTTGTTGGGGTCACACCCAGGAATAAAACTTCACAAAAAATACAAAGAAGTGAAGTCTATTTAAAGTAAAGGAGAAGGAAAATATTTCACTGATGCAGGGAATATTGAATGCAATACTACTATGAGCAGCCTGGTAGCTACAACAGATAACTGGTACTCAGGATATCATCACATTGCATCAACTTGAAAAAGTTCAACTTCAGCATGCCCTGCCACCTCTAGCTGCAAGCAGCAATCCTCTATACTTTGGAGGTTCCAGTCTGACTATTAACTCCTTCAAAATATGCAATAAGCTCAAAAATGGTAAATCCAAAGCATTATTTTATCTAACTGAAAAAGGAAATAGAAAAATAACAGTTACTGAAACATGCAGATAATATTCTTGGCCAACATCTTCCTGTGTGACATGCTTTTTCTTTTTCTCCTTAACTTGCTTGTTCATGTCTTTAAGAGGACGTACACATGATATGCCTGGTACACCTATGGTAGTAGTTGTTTGGTTTTAAAAAGACCTAATTCTGCTCTTGCACAGAGTTATTTCTTGGTTCACAGAGTTACACCTGCTTTGCTTCAATGTGAAGGAAAGAAGTTTTAAACTGCTTCTCAAGATACTACAGAGGCAATAACAAACTACTGCAGTGAAGTGTGCATCAGACAGATAGACAAGATGTCAATCCACAGTTCTGGCAGCGGAGGTTGCCATGGAATTACAGATATTTCCTAGATGTGAAAAATTCTATTTTGATGTCTCTTGAATTGGATAAGGAAATATTTGTCAGTAAGTCTGGCATTTACCTCCTCAAGGCTTAGCTCTCTAAATCTAGGCATGATTCAGGTCCTGCTTATTGTCAGCAGGGAAACAGATACATCCCCAGAAGGCTGGGTCCTGTTCATTATCATGAATACTCAGGTTAGGATGTTTTTCTAAGTAGCTTGTCTCTACTGAGTGCATACAGAAGGAGCCCCAGCTTGGCCTACATATCTAATTTTTCATGGTCCAACTTTAAGTAAAATGGATTTCACATTTCACCTTATTTTAAAAGGGAGCTAATTAGCCTCATTGGTGCTTAACCTCTGAGATTAGAATACAGCAAAATGGGTCTCGGAAAATCTATTTTAGGGAAGAATCAAGCAATTAGTGACCAGGTGGGCACTCCAGGCTTAAACATCCTAAGTAAGTGAAAAGCAGCAGCACCTCAGAATTGACACAGGATTGTAAAAAACTTCCACTCTGCAAGATGTGACAGGGTTTTGGGTAAATTATTCTTTTATATTGTTTCAAAAATTTTCTTTAAAGAGAATTCACAAACATTACTCATGATCAGACACCAAACAGTAGAATGGCAAACTAACATCCCCTTCAGTTTCGGGGCTAATATCCCCTTCAGTCAAGGGCTATATTAACTTGACTCAACATCAAATCTGTTTTCAGCCATGTAGCTCATCTGAGAGGCAACTAAAGTTTGTTGTAGAAGTAGCGGTTCAGGAGTGCATAACCTCTGAGCATGACTGCTGTAGTTCAGCTCTGGGAAAGAATATTTTACTACTTTTGATCAGACTGAAAAGCCGGGGAAGGTGACAGCCTTGTTCATCAAATGAAGACACACAATCTTCAATTCAGTAACGATGCCAAGTAATGGCATACAGAAGATCATTTCAGTGACACAGAAAGAGGAGAAAGAATACTTCTATTGTTAATTACAACAATTAAATTCTGATGGATAGAACATTTAATGGTACAAAATAATTACAGGAGGATTGCCTAACTTAGTTCTTTGACTATTCAAAAATTTGAGAGAAAAGCTTTTCAAGTCTGCACAATACACCATTCTATTCCCAAGTATTTCCAAGTGCTGGTAGCAAAGCTGAACAAATGGGTGACTTGGTTATCCTAAAGTGCCTGAGAAACAGGAAGCTGAACCAGGGCCTCAAAGATATGTAAAAAAAATTCCTGGGAGGTACTTTTTAACTTCCCAACCACTTCAAGATGCGAAAAGCCCAATTCTAGTTGGAACTGGATGATCTTTAAATTGTCTTCCAATGCAAATTATTTTATGACCCTATGACCCTTTGAGATCCAACCGCAAGAAAGGCTGTAGGAAATGGCTGCCAGGTTATAGTTCCAGTGTGAAAAAAAGGCAATTTGGTGATATTTTTCTGTAGGCGTTTTTCTCATATGATAAGAAATTGGGAAAAAAAAAAAATTTTACCAATGAGCACAGTCACCTCAACCAAGAGAGACAAAATCTGTAAAGCGTATTCTGCAAAAGTAATAATCATATTGTGTTTTTATCTAAATCTGAAGTTTTAAGAAGGCTAAGCTTGACACTTAAAAAAAAAATCAAAGGAAGCTAAGTAGCCTGAGTTTACATCAGGGAACAAAGTGAAATCTTTCCTGAACAAGTGATTATCAAATTACAGACCTGTCACCACAGTTTCCTGCAAAGGGTCAGCACCTTCTCTTGTTCCTGACAGACAAAGAAAGTGTGACAGGCTTGATCAATATTTCAGTTAACAAAACAGCTGGCTAATAAGAGGACTTATGACAAAGTTTGTTTCAAGACAATAAAATAAATGTTTTCTCAAAGATGTGATTTAATTTCCTTTTGTTTTGTTTCTCTTTTCTTGTTTGTTGAATTGTTTTCATTAATCTGAATTTTCTTTCTTCAGTCATGAGATATGTGTGTTTAAAAGCAGATTTTCAAAGATGTGTGGAAAAAACAATCAGAAAGCTACGTAAATTAAAACAAGAACATTTTTGGTTATGTGTCCGTTGTGAAAGCGCAACTAGGTTGAAAGGAAATTTTAACACATTAAATGCAAGTCCATGTGCACACAAGAGATGTGATGAGCCCTCTCCTGTTTTCCCACTGGGCTCACAGTGAGGAAAACTTGGAAGATAAAGGGCAAAGCAGGCAGATTTGTTCAGCTTAAGTCAATATCTGTTGTTAAATTATTTTCTTTACATGACTGCTCTCTGAATTCTAATTGATGAAACTCCATAGAAGCTTGAGCAGTTTCATTATATTTTTAAATCCTGCAATGACTTCTTTTAATGTAGCAGCACCCTACTTTAGAAACTCAATTGCTTTCCTTTAGGTTTCTGGGAACCTACCATGAAAGTGAATTTCAGTTCAAGGCAAATATCATGGAGTCTGACCATTCAGCTCTCTTCCTTTGGAAGCCAAGTATATTTGTTGCATGAGGGTAGGGTCTCTCAAAACGGAAATGTATGCACACCGCAATGGTGCCCTACACTTAGAAGTGCACTGAGACCAAGAGAAGTGCAGACCTTGATCATATCCTAAGCTCTGGCTTTGCAAAACTATTTTCCTTAACTGCTGCCCTCACCAGCATTTGTTTGGTCACAGCTGGATTCCGAGGACAGCATCAGTTACCGCCTATTCTTCCATGCACGAAGAATTTTGAAAAGGATTACATTGCAGATTTCTCCTTCTGTATAGTCATAACATTTTAAATACCATGAAACCTTTGCTTTTGCTGCTCCATGGGTTCCTGTACCCTACAGCTTACCACATTTCAGAGTCTGCAGGGGTTCATATTGTACTCCAAGCTTTGTGTAATGTTGTAATGTTTCCATAAAACCATTATGTGGAAGAATGTTGCAAGGTTTGTTTTTTATTTTTCTATGGCAGTTTTGTGTGACACTTATTTATATACCTTATTATGTATTGTAGTCCCTAGTGATCATTTTTCATAGTGATCTAACTTGTCTGGTATTCCTTCCCTAAAGGCTCAAAACATAGTGGCTCTATATAATCTCAAGGCTTTAAAGCTGAGCTGTTCTGATGCTGCATTCAGCAGCTAAAGCTTTCCACTTGAGCTATCATCTTTGTGTGCAGAGTGTCAGCTGCATCTGATATGACTCAATGTTTTGTGTGACAAAAACTGCACTTCTGGGAAGAACCACACTAAGAGATGCCTCTTGGCAAGAGCACACATTGATCTGGATGAACATGCCAGGTCTGTGCAAAGGGATGGATGAACTTCCCTCCACCTCAGCTCCAACCTGCCAGAGCTGAGCTACAACCTTTGTTATGTCAGATAATGCTGAACCTGAGTTATGCTGATGAAAACAAAACCATGGGGTTTAAATAGGAGATTGTTCCCCTTTTAAAATATTTGTGTCCAGGCTTGCTACAAGAATATGAAGTAGATGCTAAACACCTCATGACAAATTCATGGTGGGAAGAAGGAAGAGAACTGACAGGGAAGGGAAAACTGGAGTTTACATTTCAGTTGCTTCTGTTTGTGTTTGTGTTCCCACCCCCCACAGACTTTACTTAATGCCTTGAGAAACCTTTTATCAAGCCAGAAGAATGCCAGTCCCAGCAGGTTATGGTAGGGCTTATGCTGTTTGATTCAGACTCTCATGCTGATTCAAATTACTTTCTATCACACATCAAAGAAACTCCAGAATTTGAAGTGTTCAAATAACTGCACTATTTCTGGGTGTGTGTTTATTACCATTAAACCCTCAAAGCCTCCAGTCTCAATTAGCTGTTTCATTTTTTAACAGCCTTTAGCATCTATGTATTCATGCATGAATCCATCCCTCCAACCTTGTAGATTCTGAAAGCTATTTTCAACAAGGCTCCCTGTGAAGCTTATAGCCCTCAATGGCCCAAATGGACATGCTTTTCCAGAAGGCAAATTCCACAGAGGATGCTAAGGACTTTTGATCCTTAAGGATCCGTAAGGACTAAGACCTCACACAGGTCAAGTGGAATCTCAATCTCTCCTTGAAAGACAAACTGCCTCAAAGTTGATTTATTCTGCTTAACTTCGGCTGTAAAAAATTTGGGCAGATAAAACAGCCAAATTGTTTTAATTCCTCATGAATGGAATGAAGAGATACACCATCAATACCGAGCAATTTATTCCTTTCAAGGATGAATATCTGAGATATGTAGGATGGATTGCCTGTGGAGGTGCTACATTCTTTGTGCTGCTGTAGATAATTACCTTGAATGGCAAACTTTCATATGGTTAAAATTAGATGATGTGATGTGATTATAGAATGACCTTGCAGAAGAATGGTTCCCAGAATAAGCAATTTTAAGAGCCTATGAACATTTTGTTGTACAAACAATGAGATATAAACATGAGACATTAGTAATAACAGTGGTATTTACATACTTCACATTTTTCAGACCACTTGAAAACACCTAACAGTGTTGAGGTCTGGTTTTTTGCTTTTTTGCCTTTTTTTTTTTATGTTGAGGTTGATTTAAAGCTCATCAGAAGAAATAGACTAAATCCAACTGCTACATGTGTGCATATTTCATGTCTGACACAAAGTGTTAAAGTACAGGACAGCAAAACCTTAAGTCAGACACAGTTCTGCCTGCTACATGTTTTCCTTAAAAATGAGCTTTCAGAAAGCACCACAAAAACTTTGGTACCTAATTTGTTGTTGTTGTTCTTGTTTGAAAAACATAGAACAGTGAGGTTTAGAAACAGAGGAATTTAGACAATACATAAAAAAATAAACTGACTACAAGTCCCTCTCCTCCCTTTCCCCTTGCTTATTATCAAGTAATTTCTGGTTTTGTGGCATGTAATGCCTCCCATCAATTCCAAAGAATTTCTTCAGGGCCAGAGATCCATAAATGCTACATTCACATTTTGGGAGAGGAGAAGAAGATGGGAACCGCATTTCATGTTAAGATTATGGAGCACTTGCTGCACCCTTTCTCATTTCAAAAATCTGACTCTTTACATTTACATTATTGACCTTTAAAATACTATTGTCCTAATCTTCCTTGGCAATATATGTTAATGTCTTCTCTTCTACTGACAATGACTATTGAATTAAAAAAAAAAAGAATAACAGCAGTATAAAATATCTGTATAATGGTTAAGAAAACAGTCATAGTGTAAAACCTGTCTTGCCTATCCAAAATGCAGTTTCAGAGACTCTAGGGGATCCTATGAGTATGGAATTCCAGCAGAACTTAGGAGAAAACTTTGTGTTTGCCTCAGGGCTAGGTGAGCTATAAGGAAATGATAAGGAAAGAGTAAGTGAATGTAAAGGGGAAAGCATCCTCACGTGACAACTACTAGGATTTTTTTGTAGCTGGGTATAGTTTCCTATGAAAGTTTTCCACACCAAGAAACTTGTGAAGCCCTTGGTAGCTCCTAGAGCATGAAACAGCAGTAGTGTCAAAAACTTCACTATATTTTGTTGGGTTTGTTAGCTTGTAGTTCCGAGTCCTGATGTAAAGACACATATTTGGCATTGTGATGAATTGCAATGATGTGAACTGCTTGACATTTGATCTAAGACACAGTATGTGATGAGTGCAGGGGTATCAAATAGTCTATGACAGATGTGAAGCCATCTGACAGGGAGAAAAAGATGTTCCATATCACAAGAGAAAGGAAGTTTCTGCATTATTTTTCTTTTTGATGTTGTCATGGTTTAACCCCAGATGACAACTATGTACCATGAAGCCGCTTTCTCTACCTCCAGCTCTGGTGGGATGGGGAGGAGAATTGGAAAAAAAAAAGCTTAAACCCATAAGTTCAGATAACAACAGTTTAAAATTGAAATAAAAAATAACAATAGCAATATAATAAGGAAACAACAATAACAATATAACAATACAGTGAATAGGAAGACAACAAAAGAAAAAGAGAAATAAAACCCAAGACAGACCAGTGATGCACAATACTGCTTCTCATTGCCCACTGACTCATGCCTGCTGCATCCCCCAGCAGCTGGCCAACTCCAACTAGTTTATATACTGAGCATGATGTTCTATGGTATGGAATATCCCTTTGGCCACTTCAGATCACCTGTTCTGGCCATGCTTTTTCCCAGCTGCTCCTGCACCTATGCATGGGAAACTGAATTTAGAGTTAGCGAAATTTAGCAACAACTAAAACATCAGTGCTTTATCAATGCTGTTCTCATACTAAATCCAAAACCTATAGCACTCTAACTGCTACTTAGGAATAAAATTACCCCAGCTGAAACCAGAATATATGTTTTTGTATCCCATGTTCAGAATCTCATGTTTCTAATCAGATGTTTGATCACATGTATTCAGATTCTAGCAAAAGGCAAGAAAAATCTCATTGAAGAAGGGAATCTGATAAAAATCAAGCACCAGTGTTAGCAGGCAGCATTGAGAAATATATTTGCCCAATATCAAAGTAGAAGAGTGGGTTTTATGAATGACTGCAGAAACCAAAGTAACCTGTCAGGGAAAAAAAGTCAGAAAATTTCCTAATAGAAAACTGCAAGAGAGACTTTAACTGGTGCACAATGGCAGAGGAACATTAACACTGTTTCTAATATTTAGCAGCTTAACCACTGCTCAAAGCACTGAAAGACTGTACACATTTATAAGGTTTATTCTCCAAGGTTAAAATTCAGATTTTTCTAACAGTTCATAAAATATGTTCCTGTTTACTTTAAGAAATAATGCAATGGAATGAACACTAAGAATATTAATATAACCATTCATATTTAAAATGAAAAATTACTTCACCATTCTTAGTCTTTTAAAGAGATTGTTTTTCTGTATTTACTTCAAGTACAATGTAATCATATAGCTTCAGTACCTACCGTCCAGAGCCCCTGGTGTTAGGTGAGACACAGACAAAAGGTTTGGTAAATACCTCAGCTTTTCTGTGCTTTTACTTTTTACAGAGATATAAAATGAAGCAACAGCAATTTCTTATCTTCCTAGTAGGATGCTGTGAGTAATAACTAACAAATGCCTGCAAGGTTCTAAGAACTTTAATCCTATTTACTGGAGAGGTCAAAACTCTTGTGCTTCCAAGAAGAAACAAACATTTTACAATGTGAAAAGAATAGAGGTTTGTTTCAGTACCTGCATTAGTCCTGAGGAGAGACAGATATCCTTTTAAGCTCACGGCAAAGAGTGGTAATGTGGGGTAAACAACCTGATATATTTTTATGTGGATTAAGATCATGCAGTTTTTCAAAACTTTTGTTATTCAAACTCATGCTTTATTGCAAGGCTATGCATGTCTGCATGTCTTTGCTCCAAGAAAATTCAATGGAATATGCTCAGATCTAAAGCTGCCTCTGCTCTCAGGGAGGTCTACCTTAATCCCTTCAGAAAGACAACCTGTTCTGTCAAAACGAGTGGAATGAACACACAAGTATGTACATATATTAAGTAGCTTTCATTCTAGCACATTATAACTTTAATTTTTGTGCTAAGCAGTTTTAACTGGAATAGCAAAAAAAATCCAAGAGGGTCATTGATAGTGTATTGTAACTGAAACAGAAACCAATCCTTTTGCGTGACCCCTTGTAATGACAAAATAGTAGAAGAGAGGCTTGCCATGAAAGTAGAAAATACAAACAACTTGGTACTTGACACTCAAAGGCTTAATAGCAATGATGTCTGTTGATTGAGAAACTTTGAATGAAGAGAGTGTCCCAGGTCATGCAATCTTTGCCCATACACTCAAACTCAAGAAAATACATCCAAGTTAAGTTTCCATTAAATGTGCTCAAGCTACATAGGAGCTATATGCAACCTAATGCATTAATTAGGTGGCATAACTCTTTCTTGCAAAGTAATATTTAGTCTGAGCTGCCTGAAAACACATTGGTAGACTGTATTATTTCTTAGGCATTCAAAACAGTTATGGTATACTGTCATCTCATCACTTTGGTTTATCTTAGCTTATGTATAGCCCATCAGAAATGAAGTGTAAAAGCCCAGTCTGAAAGCAGTGTATTATTTTACATTGTTGTCATATTGCATTGTGTCATTTCATTGTATATTAAGAATTGTCACATCAGATTAATATTGTAGGTCAAGAAAATAGTGATGAGGTGGGACATGCCAGATACAGATAGTAGGAGCTAAATCAGAATTCATTTGCATGTCTTCATCGACTTCATTAACTGGTTGGTATCTTAACATGATCACAGTAGTTTTCAGAAAAAATAGAAATATCAAAGTACATGTAATTTAAGTAGGACTACTGAGAAGTTTGTGAGCAAAGGGAAATTTAGGTTACATATTGAAAAAGATACTAGTTTTAGATAAGTGTATGTAAATATATTTTTGAATCTGATGCTGTGAGGGAATTTTTTTAAATAATACTGTCTCTAGGATAGCTTTTCATGTTCAATAGCTCTAAGGGCTTTTAACTTAGGAAACAGTTTTTCAGCAGAGTCTCATCAGTGGAAATGTATTAAACTAGATGGAAAAGACATTTATGAAAAGAGTATCTGTAAATACATTGAGATTTTCAAACTCATCTGACATTTTAAATTCCATTGACAGGCTGGAAAATAGATCTGTTGGATTTTTGTTGTTTGTTGAGTGGTTTGCTTGGGATTTTTTGTTTGTTTTGTTTTGTTGTTTGTTTGTTTGTGTTTTTGTTTTGTTTGTTCATTTGGCATTTCTTTGTTGTTATTTTGTTTGTTTGTTTGCATTTTTCCCCTCTAGGGGATGGTATTCTTAAAGAACAGGAAGCCTTTATGTGTCCACCCCAGAACCAATACTTCTGATAGAAAGACCAACATTTCTGAAATATCTCAGTTGCCTTATTTGCCTATAATACTGAAGATAATCTTATGTCCAGAGAGTTTAAATCCCTTCTCAGTTCTGAGTTGATACCCAAGAATAATTATATTCTTGAAACACTTGTAAAGAAAATAGGAGGGTTAAGGTATTTTTTTATAATAAAACTTCACATAGTAGCTTCAGAAACAAGATGCATCAGTAGAAACAAAATTGTTGAAAAAGAGCCTAGTACATCTGACTAATGTGAAAAAAAACTCCAACATATACTAGTGGGTTTTGACTCCTAGTCTCAGAAAGAAAAGTATTAAAGAATCCAGGATATCTGCTTACATTTCTGGTTTCCAAAAGGAGAGGAATTTAGTGAGTCTAGGACATTTCACCTTTACCATGCTCTTTGAACCATGCTGAATTGAGCATTTGATAGAGTGACTCTGCAATGCCTGAACAGTGAATACAATATTTTCAGGATCAGCCAGGCCACTATACATGTGACATTATGTCACCATTTCCCTTAAGAGATTTCTGAAGCAAACAATATCCAGCAGCAAAGAATAATTGACAATCAGATCTTCTGATAAACTTGATGGAAATTCAGGAAAGACATTAAAGATACAGAAAGGTGTTATAGATGTTTCACAGAGATGGAGAACATGTTAGATATGATCTTTATACAAGGCTTTTAGCTATAGTTGACATGCTAGGATGGGGGTACAGAATCAGATTTAGGTTTCTTTAAGCACTGAGTCTGTAGATCTTCTTCCTATCAAAATAAAAATTTTAATGTTTATCCAAATTACGGTTTCAAAATTAATGTTGAATGATACAGCAATGCATACAACCTTATACATATAAAACAACTGACACTGTAAAGCCATAATTTTGATTCAGTTCTGTAACTGACCATTAAATAAACCATGAGTAATAGGAGAATATTGCAGAAGTTATCAAAACACTATGATTCTCTAATTTCTAATGTAATTTTAAAGCTAGTTTAAGTACGGGTTCCTTGGAAGGTTGCTTCAGATGCATAAGATATTTGGTTGTGAAATTCAGCAGTTAATCATTCCCCTACTGTATTTTTTTTCCAAACCTGTATTGCTTTAATATAGATAAATTTTGGTTATATTAAAATAAAAAATCTGTGTAAACCAGTTTCTGTTTAAAACTTTGTTTAGCTACTGCATAATATGATATTATGACTTAGACTAAGCATATCACAAGCTGAATTTTTCCTGGCTACTATCTCTGTAACCTGGGGAGTATTAACAATATTAAGCTTCTGTGGAGCTCATTCCAATACCTGCTAGTCCTGAACAACTTCTTTACTCTCATGTGCGGTGGAATTGATAAGATATCCCATCTTGATAAAACTGTGCCTTCCTTAACTCCCTCCCTGTCTGATTGGGATTCTGGCTCCAGGGCTTTGCATTCCTCATTAAGAGCCACTTTGAGCAGGAATGATGCAGACTTCCCATTTGACAAATGGGAATGCCAAAACAGACACCTGAAATTGAAGCTTATGACATTAGTTTCTTCTGTCTCAGAGAAGTAATGAATTCAAGATGCCAACCTTCTTGATGACCCTTTTTGACTATATATTGCTATGAAAAAAAAATAAATCTGGATAAATGCAGCTGTTGCTTGTTCTAGGTATAATGCTATTTCCACACAGTTTAGCCACCTTTTCAGTGAGTTTTGGTGCCTGCCTGTCTCAGCTCTGTATTGCAAATCTTCAGTGTAGGAGAGAAAAGGCAATCAATGTAGGATTGAGGTGTGCTGTGCCTGTTTGCTATGCGGCGGTTGCTTACAGAGTTTTGTACCTGATGAAGGGCAGGTTTTTCTTTCTTTTCGTTTTTTTACCCCCCAGTTAATTTTATACAGAACAGAATCATAGAATCTTGGAATTATTTAGGTTGGAAAAGACCTCTAAGACCATTGACTCCAACTTTTAACCCAGCACTGTCAAGCCCACCACTAAATCATGTCCCTAGGTTCCACATGTACACATCTTTTGAATCTATCAAGGGACGGCAACTCCACCACTCTCTAAACAACCTGTTCCAGTGCTTGACTGTGAAGAATGTTTTCTTTAATAATCATTCTATATTTATGATGTGTGGAAATGTGACTTGAGGTGTATTTTGGTGACAATTTTTGATTTCCATAGGGTTCCAACAGAAACTAAAATGTTTTCCTACCGTCCCAGAAGCAGCAGTTATGCAAAACATCTAGATGCTAAAAGATCGGTTCCACCGATGTGGGTGCTTACGCACATTTCTGCATCACATCTGAGGTCGATCAGGTACAACAGCAAAACAAAAACACCCACTCCATCACCAAAGCTGTGCTGATGTACCTAAAGCAGGATTCTTTTCCATATTCCTTCAAATGTTGGCAAAATGATTGACAAGATAGTTTATCATCTTTCTTGAGCGAGTTCATCAGTGATTAACAGTCCTCTTGGTAATCACTGAAATGCCACACCAAAATGATTTAGCTATTAATTTGTCAGATCTGAATATTCTTCTGAGTCATAAGGCAAATTCATTTTATTTGAATATCAATACATGGAGAAGGGAAAAGGGATACAAGCTTGATAAAATGAGTCTATTTATATAACTGTAAATAGACACTTTATTCCTTATATTGTTTAAATGTATAATATTATGAGGCTTTTTAATAAACCTGAAAAAAAACCCAAACCAAAACCAACTAACATAACTCTTGCTGTGGAAAACTTTGTCTTCCCACCTTCCTGTCTTCCTGCCTCCCCGCCTCCCTCCCTCCCTTCCCCACTCCCTATGCTCAAGATGGATATACGCAACAGCCATCAAAATGACCTCACACTGATCTCTGTTATTTTGCAGCTGCAGTTACAGCTCAACCCCATGTCCTGTCACTTCTCTCTCATCCTGTATCCCAAGTGCATGTCTGTACACAATGTTAGTAAATAAAAATGACTGGAAATACTCATGATGTGCCTTGTATATATGGAATATCCAATCTGAGTATGTAATTCCTGGTTCCTCATCTCTAGTAATGGGCTTGCCCCTTAAAGAATCAGAGGAGAAGTGGATGCTGCAGTTAGAGGGAGCTGTTGTCTGTGCTACATATCTTACACTCAATAATTGTCACGGCAAGTGCCCCTTGCTTTGTCAGATGTGTCTGTCCCTACTTCCCAAGAGCTCTTTGGGAGCTGATTCTGGCACTTCTATTACTACCCAGAAACACAAGGGCATATTTTTTACATTTGCTCAGACTGTGGTTTGAGGAGAATGGTTTTACTACAGAATATTCCTTGCACTACCTATTTGTGCCTTCAATCAGACTGTGGGCAGACTTGGCACTCTCATAACACGGTGATGAGCGCAACACAAAAGCGCTAGATTCAGAACACTTTTTGTTGAAACTTTTCTTTTTATATATATATATATATATATATACATATCTGTCTGTGCTCCATATTCAGTCTATGGGACAGACTTTAAACTAAAAAAAATCTTAATACTCCAGCATCCAGGAAAAAAAGGAATCTGTTATTTACCTGATATCTTCTTTTCATATTTTTCCCTTTCTAGACTTTTTTGCTTGTGACTAAACATGGACAAGAACTACCTCATAAGTTAGAAAATGTCATAGATTTTGCAGGGAAATAAAGACAATTATATATGTGCATTTATGCATGTTTCATCACAGAATACTGGTGGGATGTAGATATAAATAAAGTACACAAAAAAACTATATGTTTGGTATTATCTTTCCTGATTGCTTTGTTCAGTTGTGGTCTTGCACACAGAGAAATGCTTGCGCTATGAGAATCCAAGAAAAGAGAAATTGAAAGAGGTGAACCTTCAGTAATTATGTATAGGTAAAGGTCCCATATATACAATTTTTCCTTCCAGTTCCTTAAGACAAAAATGCTATAATATAAATTTTATCAGAGGATTTTCTGATGAAAGGAAGGAATAACTTCTTCTGAGGAAGGAATAACTGACAGCATCATATTTGAACAATACAAATTAAATCAAAATCTATTTTTCAAAGCTGGTAGGCCAAATATTCACAAAAATCTTATTAAATTACAACTGAAAATCTACATGCTGACAATGAACTGCATATGTGTCCACAAAAACTCACTTATACTCAGTTTCTCCTATTATCTGTAGGCACGAGCCTGTTAGCTCATAAATAATTGAATATGGGTCAGATTTATTGCAGCAGGAGCGTGACTATGCTGAGAGATTTAATTGTTGCTGGGATCTGTGCCTCCATCTGAGCTTAGTATAGACTGCTCATTCAATACTTCAGTTTGAGAGGGTACATTCAAACCCTTGCAACTCAGATTTATTTGGGGGCAGAGGACTGGGAAGAGTTTGACTGGTGAAAATGGATACTGAATCTCCTCTTTAGCTGTCCAAAAAAGCCCATGGAATAACCAATTTTTTAAAATATATCTGTATGAAGCAGGCTTTTCTGGTTCTTCAGGAGCATAAAAATCACAAAGCTACTTGAAAACTCTGGTTCATCTCAGAAAGATCGGCTAAAGTACGCTTTCTTGCGCTGTCAGAGGTTTTTCCGTAGAGCTGTTTGATGTGTGGGATGAATAGGATCAGAAACACAAAGAAGATACTTTAAATCACTTGAGTAGATGCTTCTCTATCACTTGGCTAATTGTATGAACTCCACAGACTCTTTTGTCTCTACCTTTTGTTCCTCAGAAGGTATGGTAGAAAGAGGTGTTTCCTCCTCAATATTTCCAGAGGAAGGGGTCATAACAGAAACTGTGTATATGGAAAATAGACAGAAATGCAATACCGCAAGAAGTTCCCTCATGGTGTTTTTTCCTTCCTCCCACCATCCCTGAACACTGATACATACAGGTATGTTGAGCAGGGATCAAAGCAAGAAAATCTCTTCTAACAGTGAGACATGGAAATTACATATGCATAGCCACGTAGTCATTTTGAACATTTGTTTGCGTGTTGTTGTTTTTTAATATTGAGGCAATTTATGTCTGTTCATAATTAGAGATGCTTATGACATGTGTTAACAGTAACTCTCCACACTGCCTTTTTGGCCGCAGGTGACTTCATGTTAATGGCTCAGGCTTGATAACAATTTACAGGCAAACACTTACCACTCTAATATTCCACTTACTCATTTGTTCTTCATATACTTAAATTTATGTATATCCCTTCCCGAGATCCAGAAATTACTTACTCCATCACCTATGCTGCTTGTCCTACTTAAAGATGTAAATGTGTCCCAATTGTACAAGATGTTTAGCATATGCTTGAATTTAAGCTTATGAATGCTCCTACTGAGGTAAATGCATGCTTAGAATTAGGCTCACACTTAAATTGCTCATTCAGAGCTAAAAGAAATCACACACTTGGCTTCCTGAATCCTGAACAGTTAAAACTTACCCCAGGATTTTGTTTGGTTTTGTGAGTTAGTGGTATGTTGTTATAAATCCTCCATTGAGCATCATCCTGCCAGGTTCTCTTTCTTCTCTCTTGTTTTGCTGAGGTGTCAAACATCTCATTTACTTGCTTGCAAGTGTTTTTCTCTAATGCATCTCTGAGTGAACAATCAATTCCAGGAGAGCACAACCCCGCACTCATCTGGAGGAGCGTGACATTAGCTGGTGATCCAGATGTTATCCTTGAAGCGTGATGCACGTTGTTGTGTGGGTTTTACACAGTGAAGCACAATCTATCAAAACAGTGTTTTTCTCTGCTTTTCACACTTTTTACAACTGTGGATGCTTTGGATGATGGTTTTAAGAACAATGAGGTTAGCAATGCAGTCTGTGTATATCTTTATGTTCGTAAAATCATAGAACCATGGAAGAGTTGGAAAAGACCTTACAGTTAATTGGGTTACAAGTCCCCTGCATGGGCAGGGACACAGTAGACCAGGTTGCTCAGGGCCACATCCAATCTGGCCTTCAGCACTTCCAGGGTTGGGGCAGCCAGAGCTTCGCTGGGCAACCTCTTCCAGTGCCTCGGCACTCACATAGTAAAGATTTTCTTCCTGATATGCAATTGAAACCTACCCTCTTTCAGCTTGAAGCCATTCCCCCTTGTCCTGTCATCACATGCCCTTGTGTATTCTGCACACAAACACACCTATAGCCTTGAAAAATGCAGTCAGACAACACAATCCTTATTTTGGGAAACTTGACCCCCAAACTGCTTTCTAATTCCCGAGAGACTTACCCTTTGGGAAACCTGACTCTGTTCAGAGACGCAGAGAGAAAAATTTCTCCTATTACCCTGAATGTTTGTTGTTGGATGATCAAAGCATTTATACACTGTCTCGTACAACCCTCACAATACAGAAAGATTTCTATAAAAGATGGCCATTTGTTCACATTAAAATAATATAATCTGCACGTTTGAAAGACTATTTATCTCACTCCTCTATTTTTTGCCTTTATACTTTTCAATTCTATTCTCTTTACAATTTTTTTGGAGTAGAGAATTTTCTTTTATATTTTTTTTATATGGGACAGATAATAGGTGCTCTCTTTTAAAGGGGAGCTCTCTCTTCTTTACCTGTGGGTCTCCTTACCACAAACTGAAAACAATTACTGCTGTGCATGCTTTTAATTTTTTTTTTTAAAGCTTTTCACATGCGCTTCTAGAGTGCTATCCACAAATAATTCTTACTATAATAGTCACAAAATTATTCCTTTTAATGTACTTGTCTGTTTAAAATGTCTTTGATAAAAGCAAAAGATTTGACATCTCTAAAGAAAAAAATAAAAAAGATAATTTCACAACGTCTTTATCTATTAAAAAAGAAATATTCATTGTAAAAAAGGAGACCTCTTGTAGGTTATGATAAGGAGGAAGGATGATCAGGTAATATATTCATGTCTGAAAGCATCAGTTCTTGTTTTACTTCTGCAGATAGTCTTTTACATGAAATAGTATTTCTGTTTTATGTTTTCTTTACAATTGTTTTCCAAAGACTACTAGCAAAGTAGAGAAAACATAATTTTTCAAACTAGTGTTGAATAGGAATGGAAACCACACAGAAAAACCCCACTTTTTTTTCTCACTGGGAAACTTTACAGCTGAGGTGGGGTTTTAGAAGGGAAATCTTATTCAGAATAATAGTTACCAATCTCTCTAAACTCTACGTTTCGGTTCTGGCCAGGACATGGTTAACTTCTGCAGCAGTCAGGACAACAAGGCCAGTACCCTGGGGTTATTCAATGCCACCTCATACCATGTGCAGGGGGGCAGAGGGCATGGGCGTTGTGAGTTCTTTAGGGTTGGCCAGGGTGTGTGCAATGGAGTGGCACAGGGTTCTGCAGAGTAAGCAATCGTGTGTGAATGGCTCGCCTCTCTTGTACACTCTTGTTAGTATTGGTTTTGTTACTGTTAGTTTTCCTATCTAATTGCTATTTCTAGTAAACTGTTCTTAGCTCAACCTCCAAACTTTACCCTTTTGTGCCTCCAGTTCTCCTGTCCATCATTCGATAGGGGAAGGGGAGGAGACAGGAGTGCATTGTCTGGGGTGTTTCAGTGGGAACACTAAATTGACGAATATCATTCCTAAATCACGATGCTTTACACTGAGATAGCACAGATCAAAGACATCCAGCCAGGCAGAGAAAAAGGATAAATGGAGGAAACAAAACACTGTTGAATAAAACCTCATTTTTACAACTGTTGTAACCACTGAAGGGTTTAGACTAAAAAGTATGGATTTCATGAATTCAGGGGTGTGAGGTTGAAATTTTTGAAAGTCAAATCGCTAATTGTCATCACACTTTAGTTTAAGAATCAATCTCTTCTCCACTTAATCAATTGACCATGTTTCATTTTAAATATGTACATATGGACACAATTCAAAGTCACAGTAAGACAAATTTTGTAATAGTAATATGTTCAATATCTGGATAAATGCCTATCCGATGCATGAAAACATCACCTAGTGAGTTATCTGCAGGTTCAAATTTCAGCAGAAAGGCATAAATATATGTCAATATATGCTTTTTTACTTATGTATATACAAAGTGATCATGCATTAGAACTACAGAGAACATTCCTCATTCCTTTAACATGTATCTTCTCTGAAAACACTCTGCTTAGCTGATGAAGAAGTCAGGGTCTGTATTTATTGCTCGAGATAGCCATTTCTTTACAACAAATGGATTCTGGGAAAATACTTTATTAGGATTTAACTGTTGTCTACGGGTTACTCTGAGAAATAAGACTCTGTATTTTTGAGTACTTCACCTGCTGTAAACAACCTTCAGATCTGTAGATAAAAACTATTATCTTAGTGCCCTTGATTTACAGAGCTATTAGAAGTGTTTCTGTATTTCGCAGGAAGCCCTCTTGCAGCACAAGAACCTGCTTCACCTGCCTGACATCCAATCAAAGGGAGCTAATAATGATCATAATGCCAGTGTAGTGATTTAGAGGACAGTGGTGTAGTCAAACACTGGGGAGACAATGGGTTCACGATTGTCACTCTTTATTCTCCCACTCCTGTCAATGAAACTCCTGTTTTAGTGAAGTATATTCCCTTTTTACATAATAGGTGCTAAAAGTGGAGACCAGGATGATGATTAACAGATTAGAGCTCATTCACACAGAACATGACTCCTATTCCTTCTCCTTAGGAATTTACAGCATCTCATTTATCCACAGGTTGAGTCTTGCAGCTAGCACAAGCACAACTCACCCACTGAAATTAGTAAGATTGTAACATCAGGTTTGCAAGAACAAGACTTATAAATTGGATTTTGTAGGTGTTCCATGTTTGATTGTGTTCTCCTCATACAAAACTGGCCACAACTCTGAAATAAATGGACAGGTAAAGGCAAGCAACCCTCATTATAGTCACTAAAATAAAATTTTTAACTCACTAACAAAAATCCCAATCAACTGATGGTTTCTTATTCCAACTCTGTGTGTCATTATATCCCTTGGCAGTAGGTAATTAGTCGGGCTGAAAGCCACATTGAGCAGTTCTGTCCTGTGCTTTCCTGTTCAGAAGTAATTGAACTCCAGCACTCATGGGACACAAATGAGAGATCTGCACCCAAAATATTTGCCTACTCGACTCCAGGAATGACTAACACAGAGTAAAAAATTTGGAGAATAGTGTAATCAAAAAACAGAGGCTAAAATCTCTTGGAAAATACCAGAACACGTGCAAGAGAAGAAAGCATTTTTGGTGTGAAAACCAGGTGGTTTTCCAAGGCATTTATTTTGTTTTTTTCCTGTCTGCATGTTTCTGTTTGCATGGCATATAGAATAAGTGGTCAAATATTTACCAAAAATGAAAGCTAAAATTACAAGTGGAACCATTGTGGTAAACACTCATGCAAATGTATTTGTGGTTGAAGAGATTGTGCTTTTTTGCTCTCAACTTTGAAAGCAAAACCCTATGACTGATTTAATAAATCTCTCCTAGGCATCTAGCTGGAGTTTAACAGAGCGAACACAGGATATTTGAGGCTCGCCTTTGTACACAGAGAACTAAAAAAACCTGAAATATATGTGAAAAAAGTAAGTAAACTCTCTATTTGAGGATACTGTTGTTTGAATGGAAAGAGGAGATAAATTTGTCAGATAAAATATTTATTGAGACTTTTTAAAAATGTTATTTTCATCCTGACGGAAGGAGATCATAACTGAACTGTATACAACTGAGACATAATGGAATGGCTTTCCTTAGATATCCAAAACTTATACAAACTTATTTAATATTTTATAGTCCCAGTATGACATTTCATGAGATCAGACTGACAGCCTTTGACAAAGACTGCAAGAACAAACACAAAGAAAAAAATGCACAAAAGAAATGAAAAAAAGTTCTACAAGTAAAAATAGTGTAGTTTTCCTATCAGTTGATTTTGTCTGAACACATAGAAAACAAGACTAATATTTAAATGAAGATTTCAGCCAGTGATAATCATATTTCAAAGAGGATGGTACCTGATTTTAGCAAAGATTGAAATAGTTTTTGTGTCATTTAAATCAGATCATTCCCTGAGAATAGGAGTAAACCGCTGAAAAAATAATAAAAAAAAATCCTAGTCTATTCCAACAGAACTTCATGTGTTTTGAAATAAAATAAAAATAAATTAAACAATGAAATCAAATAGAATTAATAAATAGAATGAAAAATAAAATAAAATAAATAAAATAAAATACTGCTTTCTTGGTAACATCATCCCCCATAGCTCTAGGATAAGTTTCTTATATTATCCTACTGGGTAGACACCATGAAGAATTTCTCAGTGCATACTGATGTACTCTGGTTCAGGTGTGATCAAAACTCAGCTGCTTCTATGTAATCACGGATTCTTAAGAAGATTTTAAAAAATCCTTATTTATATAAATATTTATAAAAGAGATTCCCATGAAAAAATAACTGAAAACACCATGTGTGGCATCTTCTGCTTTAAGAAAGGAGAACATTACTATTCTACTAATAGATAAAATGTCACCAGAAAGTTCAGCTTTCTTCATAATACTGTAATTAGTATTTCATATGCTATAATTTTACTCTTGATGAGATAAGCACTTTCTGAGGAAATTCCAGTATCTATATTGCTCGTGCTGGCAAAAAAGCAATTTAAAATGACAAATTTTAATACTTAATGGAGGTCCGAACCTTTTGATATAGTGGCAAGAATATCAAATATTTTAGGTACCTTCAAAGTTTTAGTGACTTTATAGCACTGCAAACAGGACATTCTCAGCCTTTCCTAGTTTCCCTCTATTTTCTATGTTTCTTTTCCTCACAGTCATCCTTCTGCAAGGCTCAGCTTGGCAGAAAATCTGTATTTTCTCTGCCCTAGTCTGAAAGATTGTCAGTTTTGTTCTGATCTAAAGAAATCTGAGATCATTTCTCAGAGATCCCTTTCATCAGCAGGTGTCAATTGAGCAGAAAGAAAATGCCACAGGAAACCTTCAAAAATCCAGGGTGCATATTTGTGTAAGAAGTTGCAGCCAAAGACAATGTCTCATATTTCCTCTTATCTTGTCGGTGTGAAGGGACTTGTGTCTGTAATTTCCAGACATACTATTTCTGTTCCTAAATACCAGCTCATAATGACTGAATCATACCCCAAAGCTTTTATAAAGGACTTGCTTAACTTTGGTGCTCTGCAAGGATTAATTAAGTTGCCAGAAATTAAAAACAAAAAAACAAAAGCAAAACCAAACAATAGAAAACAGTAAAAAAACAAACAAAAATACCCAACCCCCCAAAAGATCGCAACCAACCAACAAAAAAAACCCTCAAAACCAAACAAAAACCTCCAAAAATAAAAAAGTAAACAAAAAACCAACTGACCAAACAAAAAAAAAAAACCAAACAAAACCAAACTGAAAAAAACAGACTGAAGATCAGAAAATTATTATTACTTCACCTTTGAAAAATTCCCTTAAGGCAGCCAGAAGTCATGCAAACTTAATAGGACTGGGTTCTGTTACCAATAAACTCAAACTCACCAAAAGAAAAACAAAAGTTCTTCGAACATTTCAATTAAATCTGTTTGAGTTTAACCTGAGACAAGCTTCTAGGTTTTATGTCCAAACCACGTGGATTTGGATGCTTTTTAACTTGAGAGTATTATGAGGTTCACCATTGGTTCAAAGCCAAAACCCAGAGTGAACAGGTGTTCACCTACATGGCTCAAAGGCAAAATACATTCTTCCTTTGTCACAATGAAGATAAATTCCCAAATTCTACTGTATCGGAGTGGTGAATCTTTAGTCTCAGAAACACAAAACAGAGACAGAAACAGGAATGACAATTTGCTGCTCTCTAGGTACATCAACTGTATTTTCAACGAAAAATGTGATTTTTGAACCTAAATTCACTTCAGCAACAGCTTCCACCGTCAGTAGGAGGCACTGGGTGACAAAGGGCTTCTCTAAGGAGCACAGCAGAGACAACTGTTCTGTGCTTTGCTCTGAAAGCAGGACACTGTTCCCACTGCTGCAGAACAAGCTAATTTATTTTCCATGGGTGCCTTAGTAGGGATGCAGGTGCCCAGCAGTGGGGGGTGAGGGGGCAATGTCTCAGGGACAGGCAGTGATAATACCCCAAACTGGCCAAACCTGTGTTGTTGTTGTGCTGCAGTGCTGGCACACTAAATCCTAAAAATTTTTATGCGTATAATCTTCTTGTTAGTGTGGCCAGGAGGAAGTTCTTCAGTTGCTTTCAGTGAAACCAGTATATGCTGTTTGGCTCACTTCACCCAAAAGTATGTTATAGTAAAAGTAATGTGGAGATGTAAAGCTTTGTGCCCCAAATTATAAAACTCAGTTAATAATGTTATATAAAAATTGACCAAGCTTAGTGACAATTTGGGCTGGCCTAAACTTCCTAAACCTTTTTCTAAGGTAAATTGCATGTGAAAACTGATATCAGCAACTATCAAAAATGCCCCTCTACAGATATAAGCAATTTTAAAAGTTGACAGTCTAACTGGCAGAAAACAAAATGGAGACACATTTTGTTTTTACATATCAAACATCCCAGGAACTCTGTGTCCTTGCAACTGCTTAGGAAGTAGCTTCAAGCCTAGAGCAGGAAATTAGTCATCATACTTGGATAAAACTGACCCATATGTCTTGCCAAAAATATTATTGAAAAAATTAATTTTAGAGCTGCTTAAATTCTTTGTGAATTCATGAAATATTTTATGAACACTGATGATAAAAAAGTAACCATTTCAGAAACATTTTATTTTGGAATTACAAGAAAAAGACAAGTTATATTTATTTTAAAAGAAACAAGCAAATGTGTCCAAAACAGCCTCAAAACACACAGTGCATATGATTAATGAGACATTAAATTCCTGAGGTTTTCCTCACTCATCAAAATAAACAACCAGTCTTCAAACCTCAGAGATGAACTTTGTGACAGGAGTTCCCTAGGGAATGGCATGGCTCTGTGTCAGATGAGGTTTAGGTTGGATATTTGGAAAAGTTTCTTCACCCAGAGGGTGATTGGGCACTGGAACAGGCTCCTCAGGGAAGTGGTCACAGCACCAAGCCTGAAGTGTTTGGACAATGCTCTCAGGCACATGGTGTGATTCTTGGAGTGGCCCAGTGCAGTGCCAGGAGGTGATCATCCCTACAAGTCCCATTCAGTTCAAGAAATTTTATGATTCTATGAAAAAAATTCTTAACAAATGAAATAAAAAAGTTACTGGTATATCTTTACCCAAAGCTCTTATATCACCATGTCACAGACATCCACAGAGAAAAGTTCTGCTATTAGGACATGTTAATTTGTGTCTATTAAAACCCTAGTGTAGACAAAGCATTTTTACTCCCCTTAGGACAATCATAAATTTTCAAGAGGTCAGAAAATACTAATCTGTTCAAATAAAAATCTTCTGTAAGAATGTGTCAATGTTTGCTCAAGTATCTTTGCTCTGAGTTTAAGTCCCTTAGATGCCTAAATGCTCCAGCAATTGCCTGTAAAATTCTACTGCAGGGTATACTCGAGTTATGTTTGTTCACTCCTTCTTTGAAATGTACCAGCAAGGCCCTACACTGGCAGGAAATGCTATTTAAGAGCATTTCTCCTGGGCTGCCAGTCAGAGAGGTGCTTGGTAAGATGGAAGCACGGGGAGGAATTGCTGTTTAAGAGCCATTTCACTGAATTTGCCTATTAGTAGCAGATCGGCAGAGTACGACATCAGAAGAAAATCAGCATTGTTAAAAGCATTTTTACCCCCTGTCTGGGAAAACAAAAATAGCCACTACTGGTCCATCTCTAAAAGGTGGGTGGGTTGAACATAATTTTAAATAGGATAATTTCTCAGCAATTATCCATGCTCTACACCAACATTTCAGATGAACACTTTTATAGGAAGTTCTTGGTGTAAAATGCTTTCTGCATCTTCCATATTTTAAAGTCATTGGATAGAATCAATGTTTGAAATTCACTGAGAAATATCGGTATATATAACAGTACAGATCTATACTGGGATAGACAATTATAGATGAGGGGCTAGATAAGTTTAACACACTAACTGTTGGATGCACAGCTTCATGCTTTCCAACAAGCTGGGATTAGGCATAGATTTGGAGTTCATCAGTGTGCGCTGATTGTAGTCATGAAGAGGGACATGTTTGATTAAGTCCTAATGCTGGCAGCTTGCTTGCCTGCTCTAGTCATAGAGCACATGGTCCAGAATTTTGGGGTCCAGGCATCATTCAAAGAAACATAAAATGACTTACTCATCAGAACGCCTCAGCATTTTGGAAGTTTTGGCATCGTCTAGACAGGTCTAGTTTAAAATAGTTTATTACAGGATCCAGCTAAGCACTGCTTGCTTGTTGCCTACTTGAAAAAGTTTTCTTTCTTAATTATGCAATTCCAGGTAAATACTATATTGTCCTGGCTATATTTTATAGAGCAAAACAGTCCCCTTTGTTTGTGCACATATTTTTCTGGGATATTTTCACAATAAAGGTGGTATAAAACAGCCGTGTGACTAGACAGAAAAGGATTGTACCTGCCCACAGCTGTGCAAAGACTGTAATTAAACAGTTTTGAAATAGTAAAAACATTCTAAACTGTGAGCTAGGACAGTGCAAGGTAGGAAGGCTGATGGGCTGCTTAGATAGGGCACTCCTGCGTGATTCTCCTGGAGATTTATGGGGCTTAGGGGAAAGTGTGGCAGAAAGAGGAAGATGGTGTCTTCAGGACTGTGAGGAGTTTGCAAGAAAGAAGAGGTGATGTGAAGGAAGAAAATCAAACCAAGCCCAACCCAGCCTGTACACCTCTCACCACAGCTTTGATATGGAAATAGGGAGGTATGTGTAAAATGTTCCTAACTGCAATCCTATATGAAGCATATATATCTTTCCTTGCCTTCGTTACAGTGAAACTTAAGGTGAAAAGTATTTGCAAGGGCTGAGTCCCCTGGTCAAGCTTAGAAGAAGCTACAAACACATAGCTCAGCCTTCAGATGTTAAAAACTGGTCTCAGCCTGAAGTCACAAAAAGAGAAGTCCAGGAATTTCACAATGAAAATGGGTTTAAACAGTTATTTTGTTGTTGTTGGGTTTGTGGTTTATTTATTTTTTGTTTGGCTGTTTTTTTTTTTTTTATTTATGCAAACCCATCTATAATCATGACCATACTATAGATACCTACATGTAAGTAGACACCATATAGAAATATATGGCATGCTAAGTGCACAAAAATAGCATCCTATTCCCGCTGGAAAACTGCACATCCCTCTTTTGTGTACAGGACATGCATAAACTTGCACTGTTACTTTTACATTAAAAAGATCCCTGAATCTTAACAAGATGACAAAAAGAAAAATAAATTGCAAAGACATAATTTTAGTAACTTCTTGACAAGCACTTAATGTCTTCCAGTCAAGCAAGAACAGAAAATGTGTTAGTTGCTTTTTAAACTATTATTCCAATAAAAAGTAATTATAGTGATTAATTGCATAATGATTACTGTAATCACAGCCTATTCTTAGTTGATTAAGAAAGACAGAAGCAGCTCACAGAAAGCTTTCCACTAAAACTATTTATGTTTATTTTATTTGTCTTTTGCTAATTTTCTTATCAGAACACATGAATGGCAATATTTCAAAGACAACTTTGCCAGTTGCTTTGAGATTAATCCACTGTCCATGGATAGAAAATTCCTTTAAGAAATTGACAAGTGTGTTATTATAGAGGCAGAAAATTCTTTTACCTTAACCATTACCAGGTTTTCTGTTGCTATTACAGTTTTTCTTTCTTTTTGAATACTTCTGCCTCACTAGAATATTTTAGAAAGAATCTGCATGTATTTTTAAATACATATAGAAATTTTAGCATAACACACATATTGAAAAGGTTTATGAACTCTGAAGAAATGACAATGGGATTTTATTTTAGGGGTGGTGGAAATCTTGGATGCTGGGGAAAATCATTACATTTCTATCTGTTTGGAAGGAGTTGTCATAAGCATCACTATTTAAGACTCTGCTCTGTCATGTTGTTCCTCCTCAATCCATTGGGACACTGCCTTTTATTAATTTGTTGTGCAATGAGATCAAATACTGCTATGACAGTCAGCATCATAAAACTCAAAATAGAAAGGCTGAGTGATGGACAGAGATCTCAAAATATTATCTACTTTTGACTTTTATGGAGAAATTGAAAGAAGAAACAGTTTATAGGCAAGGCAGATGCTTTAGTTAAAACTTGCTAACTGCAAAAAGACTCAATAAAATCTAACTCACATCCATGAGCTTCATGTTGCTACTCTCCTGTATGATATCTTTTGGGATATTGAAGTACGGAATGGGGATGCATTCCAATGATAAATGAATGAGGTGTCTTAAATTATATTTATGACAAATATCACAAAAAATCTGTAGATGCAAAACAGAGAAGGACCCGTGATATAGGAGGCCCATACTGCCTAGAAGAGAGTCAGCTCATTCCTCAGTGCGATTTACATACAGGAGCTTGACTCTGAAAGTCCTGCTGAGCTCAGGTGCAGCACCAGCAATGCGGAAAGATCCCCTGTGAAACTGTTCCCAAGATGTTCCCCTAATATCACACCAGTCTGTAACAACCACAAAACGAGCTCATCTCTCCTAAGTCTCATCCTAACCCTTCAGCCAACAGTGCCAGATAGCCTTTCCACAATAATGCAGTTCAATACAAGCTATCAGACTTTTGCCAGCTTTTGGTATGTTGTCTGCAGACAAGATGCTAAAGTCGTCTAGATAAATGTCAATGCACAGGATAGCTATTACAAAGGAAAAACACTTTCTTCTGTATAATTCCTCCACCTGGTGGCCAGGTCAGGGATTTGGCTAGTCCAGGCACTGGACACAGGGGAGACTAGTTCCCAGCTCAGTCATGCCTTTCTTGCTTAAGGTGATACATAGGCTGTGCAGCCAGGTAAAGCTCAAAATGTTATTACTCAACTCACAAGGGGCCCCAACCTTTTGGTTTCTGGAACAGGACATGTAGCCCTTAGTTGGCCAAGCATGTGTTTTACAGGTAAAGAATATCATAATCTTCCAGAAATTCTTTATCTTTTGTTTTCCCTCCTCGAAACTGAAAATCATGACTTCAAAAGTGAAACCATTTGAAAAAAGGGACTGGTTCTGAAAAATACCACATTTCAATTTTAAAGAAAATATATCATGGCTTGAAATTGTCAAAATGCCCTGTTTTGACATTTGAAAATGAAAATGAAAGAAACTCTGAAAGGTCACTATCCAAACAAATTGCTTACAATTTTTTAAGTGATTTATTAACTCAATTTCTTCGAAAGGGTCTGCTTTATTGTTTTACCTTTTTCCCCCCTGATTTTCTTCTTCTTCTTCTTTTTTTTTTTCCTATCCTCTTATTTCCCAGATATTCAGTAATGGAACATCTGTAAGGCAGTGAGATATTTAGATATCCTGTAGACTTTTCAAATATGCCAGGATTCATAACTGTTTTAGTAACTAATGAGTGCAAGGAGCTTCTTTACACCCTACATCTCTAAATCCTGAAAGTACTTGCAAAACGGAAGACCTGCTTTCCACCTGGCACTCAAGCATACACTCCATCAAGCTATTTTATGGTCCTCGTAAGTTAAAAGACATGCAATTATCACAACTGCTTGTTATTATAAATTCATACACGCATTAGAGGTGCATTTCTCTCTGTCTCGCTCTCTTTTCCTTCAGCTGTAGCTCTTTAGTTTGTTCCCTACTGCTTACTACTCCTCTCAACATATTCTCTGCAGTGAGGATATATTGAACCTGTCAAGTTTATTTAAAGAAAAGTTAAACTGGGGAAAAATCAGGAGTATGTTGCCTAGACAAGGATGGTAAGGTATTCAAGACAAGGCCTTGCTCCACTTAGCAGACTACAAATCCTCCAGATGTCGAGGGAAGCGCAGAAAAGCAGATGATAAATGGCAAGTGAGAAACTGTACATTGATAAATGGGACTGCAAAGAAAGAATACATCTCCAGCAAATCCTTCATTGTTGCCTGCAACTCAGTTGAATTGCAGAGTGCTATTTATATAATCAAACCTGCCAGTAATCCATCAATGGGAGGCATGGTCCTACATGTGTATGAGTCTAGAAAGTGAAAGGAAATTGCAACAGAGACAGAGGAAAATAATCAGGTTGTTCCTGTCCCGCAGCAGATGCCCATGTTCCTCTTCAGTTATGGACTGAGTGTCCTTTAGGGAAGTGACAGGAATGCTAAACTCTGAGAGGAGAACAATCAAGAGAAAACTATTTAGAGGGCTCTAATACAGCCACCTGTCATATTATAAAACACTGTTGAAGAAAAGAGTCAAATACTTTTCTTCCTCTGTATGATCTTTGTTATTATTTTTTGTTTGGTCTCTTGAAGGAGGTGTTCGTGCTAGGCTTTAGACAAGTTGCAAGCATTGTGTTGTCTTGAAGAATCCTTTAGTGAGGGTTCTATATTAATTTGGCCCCCAGATACAGTCACATTTGAGTATT
Organism: Campylorhamphus procurvoides; assembly: GCA_013396655.1. Taxonomy (NCBI): domain Eukaryota; kingdom Metazoa; phylum Chordata; class Aves; order Passeriformes; family Dendrocolaptidae; genus Campylorhamphus; species Campylorhamphus procurvoides. Next base: position 538,396 of record WBMV01006900.1, read on the forward strand.
TAAGAGGAAGAGACAGTAAGCAAACAGGTGATCATAACCTATTTCTTGCATGGAATTTGTGCATGTTCTTTGGAGGACATACATTCTTTGGAGCTAAAGTCTCAGGAGAAACAAAGATACAAGCTTTGGACTGCTGTAACACTTTAAATTGCCCCAGAGTATAACCTGTCAGCAAATTAGTAGCTTTGGTTTCTTATTCAGAGACAAAAATCTGATCTCAGCTCCCTCCACTTACACATTTGGTTTGAGTATAACCTTGTCATTGATGAGTGTGATTTTTGATTGAAATAAGCAAGTTATGCAATTATAGAAGTACTTTGTAATGGTGAATCTTACATTTGGGTCATTTTGGTACATGCACATTTATGACAATATATTGACACTTGCATGGCTGAAGGGCTTCAGCTGTATGGGACACTTAAAGCAGTTCAACCAGGATACATAGACAGCTTTTGTTGTTTATAGATCTCTCAGCCCACAGCCACTCCAAACTGAATGCATCCGACACAGAGGCTCCTGGATCCTGCTGATAACTGGATAGGGATCACATGCAAATCTCAGGAGCTATAGGACCGAGACAATAATATTAGTGAATATTTACACAGAACCAAAGTCAGTGGAAAGATTTCAATGAGTTCCATTGCCACTGCTGTACAGCAGGATATTAATTAAACAGGAAAAGAAAAGTAGACAGCTCTTTCCATCTACACGTTTGCAAGTCATACCAATATTTATATAGATGTATGAGACATGCTTCATAATAGGATGCCTTGATGTCTTAAAAATTGAATGCTATAGTTCCTTGCTTGTAATCCAGCTACTGAAAGAACCTCAACTTGCCATACAGAATGTCCTTTCCTTCCTTTATAATTCAATTTTAAATACCTTCAGGAAGTTTAAACTCACATATAATATGCAAATTATCAGTACTCTGAAACATCACATTGATTTACATTGTAATTGTTCCATTACTGATGATAATGGAAGTTGCCTGTCCAGGAGTACTTATTTTTATTAGGTAGGAACTCTGCAAAATAGGCTGGCATTGCTTTGCTTTTGCAGCAGTTATTACAGTGTGAATGGAAGAATCATAACACACCAGTTGTATTGCAAGATACCAAAAAGCATTCTGGAGACAGTGTTATTTCTCAGAGGTTTATGCCTAGGAAAAAACTCCAAAATAACAGAAAAACCCACACCATCTATACAGGACTTGATGAATACAAGTAGAAATACAATAGTAAGTATTAAAATACTAGTGATATGGTTTATGTCATGAAAATTCATACTTAATAGCAGCAAAACTACAGAAAATAGGGGTGGGGGAAAACTTGCATGTAATCTAGGTCTAACTAGTTCTGACAGTGCTGCCTACATTAATCTGTGACAAAATGATTCATGGAATGGAATTTTTTTTTTGCTTTCTCTCTTTACTCTTTTTCAACAATTTTGCTCCCATCCCCTTAGTGACTGTAAGACTGCTCAATAACTTTACAGATGAGCCTAAAATAGGCCACCTATTTGGAACCCATTATGGGTATAGAATCTTAAATCAAGATATAAATGAAAGACGAGGTTATAAGAACCAGAAAAGATACACATTTGGTTTATGAAACTGTTAACACAGTCAAGGGAAAAGATTTTAAATTGAGTTTTGTCAGTATGTATGCTCAAGAAAAAGCAAAACCAAAGATACAATAGTTCAAAAACACTTCTTCTGATTTGGGGTGTTTGAAGCTACATGACATATTTATTGTGTGCAAAAATTAATAGAAGCTTTTTGATTATATTCACCTGAGGTTTGTATTGACAACATTTCTATTTGAGAATCAGGTGAAAACAAACAAAGCCTAAAGATCTTGTTTTCTGTATGTAGCTGCAATGTGATTATGACTTTGACCTTTGGATGATGACCATGGAACCACACTAAATGATGACTCAGATATTAAGTTCATTGTAGTCCCAGCCAATTCCTTACATTTCTGCGTATCTCAAAGATTCATAGTTAATATTTGTATGCAAGGTGAAGATGTTATTTCCACAGAATTGTGAAATAGAATAATTTAGATTGGGAAAGACCCTTAAGATCATTGAATGCATCATTAACTAAACACTGCCAACACCACCATTAAACCACGTCCCTAAAAAACACATTTAAGTCTTTCCAATACATCCAGGGATGGTGATTCCACCACTGCCCTGAACATACTGTTTCAGTGCTTGACAAACCGTTCTGTGAAGCAACTTTCCCTAACATCCAATCTGAATCACCCCTGGTGCAACTTGAGGCCATTTCCTCTTGTCCTGTCACTCATCATTTGGAAAGAGAGACTACCCCCACCATCCTTCACTACAACCTCCTTTCAGACAGTCATAGAAGAGAGTAAGGTGCCTCCCAAGACTCCTTTTTTCCAGACTAAACATCCTCAGCTCATTCAGCTGCTCCCCATCACACTTGTACTCCACATCCTTCTCCATTACTCTTCTCTGGAATTGCTCCAGCACCTCAATGTCCTTCTTGCAGCGAGGGGCCCAAAATTGAACACAGGATTCAAGGTGCAGCCTCATCACTGCCACATACAGGGGATGATCACTGCCCTGGTCCTGCTGGCCACACTGTTTCCAATACAAACCAGGATGTTATTGGCTTTCTTGGCCACTTGGGCACACTACTGGCTCATGTTCAGCTGTTGACCAGCACGCCCAGGTAGTTTGCAGCTGGGTGGCTCTCCAGCTGCTCTTCCCCCAGCCTGTAGCACTGGCTACTGACTTGATTTCATCTGCAAACTTACTGAGGGTACACTTGATCTCCTCATCCAGCTCATTTATAAAGATGTTAAACAAGGCTGGCCCAAATACTGAGGCCTAGAGTACACTACTTGAGACCAGCCACCAACTAGAATGAACTCCATTCCCCATGATTCATTGGGCTCAGCCATCCAATCTGAGTTTTACACAGCAAAAAGTAGACTTGCCCAAGGCATGAGCAGTCAGTTTCTGCAGGAGAATGCTGTGGGAGACAGTGCCAAATGCTTAACTAAAGTCCAGGTAAACCAGATGCACGGCCTTTCACTTGTCCACTAAGACTGTCATCTTATCATAGAAGTTCAGATAATTCAAGCAAAAATAAAATAAATTTTAAAGTCACATTTTAAATGAGACAACTCCAGCATATTTTTACTTGGGTGTTTTTTCAAAGTTTTAGAGCACCTCCACAATCCCAATACCTTGTGATGGTCAACAGCTCCTGCATGCAAAATAAACCCCTAAGTACAAAGTTTTCGTTTGCTGCAGAAAAAGGAGCCTAGCTTGTAAAAAGTCATCTCTTCATCCCTGTGCCTCCACCCACAAACTATCAGTTAGTCTAATAGAAGATATTACTTTTTTCTAGAAGCCTTGTCTTACATTCTTAGAATATCTCAAACACAGCAACACTACTACTAAATTTGTTTAGATTCAGTGTTGATAACACACTAATAATGGGGTAACTCACATTGCTGATTCATTGCTCATATTGCTAATGCAGTTATATTTGCACTTGTGCATTGCTGCAACATGCACTACTTCTGGAATTCCTGTTATGAATGTTCAGTGAAGCTTTGCAAGCTTGCAATGAAGTTGAATTCTTCTCACTTTATATTAGCTGTCTAAAAGTCAGAGAACTTGTCTGTGCCATTTAAATGGATCCTCTCTCTGAATACTGAAAGTGGTTCATTCCACCCAAAACCAGATAGCTAAGGGAGGTTCAATGAAACCTGCTGAGGAGCTCAGAATGAATGTGTACTTTATGGCAGCGACTGTTATATGCAATGAATTCCTTCTTCTTGTTAGCATCTACTTTGTGCTTCACTGATACAGATGCAAGGGGTCTTGACCACTATGGATGGTTTACAAACAATTTAACCATGGAGGAGGCTCACAGAAAAGTTGAATCTAACCAAGCCTTCTAATTTTGTAATGCTACACTGAGAGCCTCAGGAGCACAGATTGATGCTACCCAGGTTGAAAATACAAAATAAATCTCTGTGTATGTACATGTTTGTATGTAAATAAATCTGTGTTTCTACTCTCTCACTAGACATTTAATTAAAAATTTCTATAATTAGAAAGTATAAATCTGTAGCCAGGTAGACAATAATCACACACTAGCAACTCCTGTCAGACTTCTGTAACTCTGCTAAAAAGGCTTAACTATTGCATTTGTATGTTTTTGGGATTCACTTTTGACCACGATCATACCCTGACTTCTCTTACTTCTTGAAAAAAACTCCTGCTCACAGAAGAGGAAAGCAACTTCCTGAATTTATGATGTAGAAAAGGGTTTGTCTGGGATATTTGTGTTCTGAATATGCAACATCATTTTACGTATTTTCATTTCTTTATGAAATAACAATGGACTATGATGGGGGTTTCTGCTGTACTGTAATATTGGGTATCTTTTCTGTCACTTTGATTTTCCTTTCTGTTGTGGAGTGGGGTCTCCATAGGATATGATCCTCAACAGAAAATCTGAATTGAGCAAAGAAAGTAAAGACAATTTTCCACAGGACTTGCAAGCATGCAATTTTTTCTTCAAACATCCATGGGCTTCACAAAATCTTCTATGTGTTTTTTTTTTGCCTTACATAGTGATAATTCATTGCAAATATATATGATGATAAGAGAAATTAGTTGGTATAGAAGAGGCCTCTCAGAGTCACTCCAGCCTCTTGCTGCATTTGTTTGTGTTTATGTAAGCAAAAAACTGGCATGCATTATCTTTTTATGAGCCTTGCGATTTATTCTGTTTTGTTGTCAGACCTTTGGGAATGCATTCTATAAACTTTATTGAGACAAGATATCTAGAAGCGTTTGCATATTTGTGAACTCAGCACAATATTACTTTTTAATGCACTTTTGACTTTGCATGGAGAAAATGGAGTAAGAAAATGTAAAACAGATATATTTCAGGCGGCTTCACTTTTATTATGTTTTTTGTTTCCCTAGGTTAAAAGCAAATAAAGACACCATCATTTAAATTTAATAAATGCTGTGTTCTACTAGTTTAATTTCTGACTTCTTCTGTTGTTAAAAATTAAAATTACTAATCAAGGTCTCCATTCAAAAATCCATTAAGGATATTACTAACTCAGATATATATTTAAATATGAAGTTATCCTGGTAGGGTTCTTGAAGTGGGTTTTATGACATGTCTGTTTTCAATAAACAGACTGTCACAGATTTTTTTTTGTGGTTTGAATTCTTTATATTCTTCCTGATATTTGCCCAAAGTGGCACGAGTACATGTGCAGTACTGTGCTCTGTTGTGCACAGACATTCACTTACTGATGCAAGTCCAGCAGTAGATCTATGAAGGCAGTCCAAGGCTGGAGCATGTGTGATGTACAAACAAGCAGACACTGGAAAAATTGCTTTTGGACAGCCTAAAAAAAAATTGAAGGGAGATCTTACTGTGGTCTTCAGCTACCTAGTGGTAGGAGAGGATGCATACAGGACCTATGGGACCTTCTCAGAAGGACGCAAAAGGAAAAGGGAGTGATGCAGAAGGGAAATACTGGTTAGATATAGGACGATATCTTATCTCTGGGAGAGTAGGCAAAGACTGAAAAAAGCACCCAAAGAGTTTGTGTGTTCTCAATTCCTGAGAATAAGGCCTTTAACAACCTGATCTAGTAGACCCTGATCTAATCCGATGGTTGGAATGCATGACTGTCAAAGGTCTCTCATAGCCAGAATTTTTCTAAGAATCGGTAACTGCCTACATTTCTATTGGCTTTCAGAAGTGTTTAATTTACCCCTGTGCTTTTGAGAGTTTCAGCCTTAAATACTGGCTAGAAAATTTATAAAATCAATGTAAATTCCTGGATTGATTACAACAAGGTTTAAAAAGTCTGTCGTGCCCCCTTAACTGATGGAAATTTAAGTCTTTTTTAAAACAGGTCTTATGTTATTTTAGAGACTTTATTTACTTCAGTGTTTTGCCACTGTAAGAAGAACAGGCCTGGACTGTCAGGTTTAGACATTAAGTACAATTAAATATGTATTTATTTCCATTCCTTGCACTTCCATCTGTGCTGACATCTCAGAGCCCTCCAAGGATGTCAGGGGTTCAAATATAAGAAGAATTTGCCCTTGCTGGTTTATTTCAAAAACCAACATTGGGAAATAATAGTGAAGTCAAAGTCCCACTGGCTCCCATCTTTCTCTTTCCTTTCACCTCATTTCTTTGTCATGATTTGAGCCCTTTTTTACATGAACTGTCTATTAGCAAATTAGAACTTATGAGCACTCTTAAAGAAAAAAAAAGAAACAAACAAAAAACCCAACAGATTAGAGAGTATATACATAAAATATCATTCTATCACAGAGAAACACTTGTGATAGAATGTGGAGAATGAAACTCCTTTTGGAAACATTTCTGACTTGTTATCCTTCCCTGATGAATCACTTGATGTTGAAATAACATCCTAACTGACTACCTGGGTAGGTGACACAAAGCATCCTCTCTTTTTCACAGTGTAGAGGTTCCTCTAAACAATTTCTGTTCCACTGAAATGAGCAGTTTCTACATTTAAAGAGTATACATCATCATTATTCAAGAAAACACGTAATGAACATGTTGATGGATGTAATAGGTGTTATGTTGAATTAGGGACTTAATGATGAAAGGCAAGCAGTAGAGCTGAACAGGTCATATTTGGAGAACCATGTCCCCATGGAACTCAAATGTCAATTTACTGCATCATATTAAAAAAAAATAAAAAAGTAAATAGATTTTGAGGAAACGGCAATATATGTTTCAACTTTGCAAATAATCATAATCCTTAGATGAGTTCAGACTTTGCTATGAGTATTAAAATTTTTGTGTTTTAGTGAAAGTAGAAACAATATGAGTGAAGCAGTAACATAATGAAGCTTGTTGCCAGAGGAGATTGCGTAGGCACAGAGTATCAAGAGGCTCAAAAAGGATTAGAGAAATTAGGCAGACAAATTAGATGAGACAAATTAGACATTAAATGAGCAAAGTCAATACTACACTATTGAGGGACTGACAAAACAAATAAAACAGACTCTGCCTAGAGGGACTTTGCTCTTCTTTAAACTCCATGAAGTTTCTGCACACTCAACCTTATAGTTCATCAAAGTCCTGCACACGAGCAGAATAAAGCCATTTATCATTACAGCTGGTAACCTGAACAGAAGTTCTGCTAAAAAGGACCTGAGCACAGTGGGTGGACACTGTATTTTGCAAGAGTCAGGAGCACTCTCACTGTCAATTGGCATGGTCCATATTTGTATACAATATGAGGGACATGCCAGAAGATGGAAAGTGGATATTAATTTTCACCAATGCTGGTTGAACTTCAGGTGCTAAAGTTGAACCTGAAAGAGTGTTCAGCCTTGGACCCTCAAATTCAAGAAGCATGTCACAAAATCAAAGGCAGAAGAGAGTGATGAGTGGGATTAAGGGCCTGCAGTACAGAAAGTAGAGAGACTGAGGGAGATGGGAGTTTGATGCAACTAAGATGAATGAAAGAAGTCTAATAATACCCTATAATTTCTTCAGAAAGACTTACAATCTCTTATAAAGACTGTAAATCTCTCACTAATTTATTTTTTACTTATTAGTGGCAGATGCTAAAACAAAGTGGAATGCTCACAAACTACAGTTTGTGAGACTAGATCTTAAAAAGATCTTTCTCTCTGAGAGGGTTGCATACATTGGAACAGGAGAGTGACAAACTGTGGAATCTCCATCCTTGGAGGATTTTCAGATGCTGTTAAAGAATCTCTGCTGACCTGATCTAGCTTGGCTTCCTTCCATAGAGAGGTTTTTTGGGATTTATTTTGTTGGGTGGGTTTGTTTGTTTTTATTAAATGGACAACAGAAAGGTCTAAACAGAAATGAAAGGGAATATGGAGATATGCACCCTCTGGTTATTCCTAACGCAATAACTTCCTCCTCATAACATAAAAGAAAATGAAATCTGTAGTATTTGCCCAAAACAACATTTAGCTCAGGTGTAATGATATCCATCATACCATGGGCCCCTTCCTTGTCTGTTGATGTCTCCCCTCACAATGTAGTGATGCATTATAAGTAACAAAAAATCAGTTTGTTAGTGGAAAATAATAGCCTCACAAGAAAAACATGGAGGAAATACATTTTCAAAGGACTTTGAGGAAGACAGGATATAGAGAACTAGTGAAATAATCTATAATAGACCCAGACATGCAACCAAGTGTCAGAAGCAAAAATATCTGTGATGTGTTGTTTGCCTTCTCTCTAACAGAGGGTCCAGAATCAGTATGAGCAGGAAAAATCTCATGATTAAAGGTAATTTCTTGATTTGGTTTGTTTTTAGACAAAGTAACATAGCTGGAAAAATCAAAGGTATTCAATCTTAGAAACTTCTTTGAAACACTATACCCACACTGTCAAACGAGTGTCCTTAGATTATCGCAGATGCAACCTACAAGAGTAACTATGAAAGAACCTAAAGGTTTTCAGTTTTACTCTACATGTGGTGGCAGTAGTCTTGGAAAATTCAGGAGCCATTGCAAATGATGGATTTGCTATATAACTCTGATTTTTAGTGGACATATTAGCTCTGTCCGTTATTCTCCTTCCCTCTCCCTTTGATGTATCTTCATGGCCCCTTCTTGCTGATCTGGCACTCCATGCAAGAGCAGTGCATTAGTAAAAAATTGGGTGGAGCTTTATCTACTATATGCACAATAAAAATAATGTTGTTCCACGAGTAAATCACCATTGCAATGGGGATTCTATACACTTTTTCAACAATGCTAGCCCAGTACTGTAAGCGTGGAGGTATAATGCTTACCAGAGTGATTGTCTGGGGCATACAAATACATTAACAACTAGTAAGGTTATTGACCTCATGTCGCAGTAATGAAATCATTTCAATTTTGAAATTCTGCTCTAATTGTAATAATTAAGAACTCTTTCCCTTCTTCCTTGACTTTTACAGGGAGTATGTGATGAGATGTAATGAGATGTGATGCATGTAATGAGAAAGGCATTTACACAACTTCTTCATAAGGCTGGATGGGTACAGATAAGAATATAGCAAGGTGACAACTGAGATGTACACTATATTTTTTGAGACTATTTAATGCACAGTGATTAGTTCACGAGTATTTTTTTCACATTAGAAAGCAAGTTTAAGAAGTTCCCTTTCTTTTTTTCCAGGGTAATATATCTCTGTCCTCATGCCGGTTTTCATTATCATCATCTTTTGCACTGACAGATATCTGTAGATCCCACAAGATATTTGTTGGGCAGAGAAAGGATTCATGTAATGGAAAATATGATTTTTATACTTTTGAATTTCTTTTCTACTTCCTTCATTTCCATTTCACTTGCTAGACCTGCTTTAGAAAGTGTAAACCTACTATTAAAAATTAAAAGAAAAATATAAAAGTATAAAAACATACTTGTTTGTTTCTTCCTTGGTTGCTGAACAAAAATTTATTATTATTTAACCTCATATAGTAATATGGATCCATCTTTTAGTAACTGGGCTCTACATTGACAATTATTGGCTGAGTACTGTCAAGGAAGATGTTCATCATTGGTCAGTATCTTCCTGGAGAAACTGATTTCCCATAGTGTAGATGGGCGTACTCTGCTGGGTAAAAAACTGGTTGGGCCCAGTGTGTAGTAGTAAATGGAGTTGCTGTTCTCAAGTGGTGTTCTCCAGGGCTCAGTATTTCAACCAGTCCTCTTTGATAACTGCCTGGATGAAGGGATCAAGTGTACCCTCAGTAAATTTGAATATGACACCAAGCTGGTGGGTGTGTTTATCTGCTGGAGGGCAGCAAGGCTCTACAGAGGGTTCTGAACAGGTTGAATCAAAAAGCTTGAGGTCTATTGTATGAGGTTTAACAAGGCAAAGTTCCAGGTCCTCCCCTTGGGTCACAACAACCCCAGCCAGTGCTAAAGGCTGGGGGAAGAGCAGCTGGAAAACTGCCCAGAGGAAAAGGACCTGGGATGCTGGTCAACAGCAGCTGAACACGAGCCAGCAGTGTGCCTAAGTAGCCAAGAAGGCCGATAACATCCTGGTTTGTATTGGAAATAGTGTGGCCAGCAGGACCAGGACAGTGATCGTCCCCTTGTACTTTGCACTGGTGAGACTGCACCTTAAATCTTGTGTTTAATTTTGGGCCCTTCACTACAAGAAAGACTTTGAGGTGCTGGAGTGAGTCTGGAGAAGGGTAATGGAGAAGGGCGTGGAGCACAAGTGTGATGGGGAGCAGCTGAGGGAGCTGGGGGTCCAGAAAAGGAGCCTCAAGGGTGGACCTTATTGCTCCCTACAACTACCAGAAAGGATGTTGTAATGATGTGGGTTTCAGTGCCTCCTCCCAGGTAGAAAGTGACAGGACAAGAGGAAAGGGCCTCAGGTTCTGTCAGGGCAAAACTAGTTAGAGGTTAGTAAAAATTTCTTCAAGGAAACGCTTGTAAAACATTGGAATAGACTGCCCATGGAAGTGGCAGAGTCAGCCTTTGTGGAAGTAGTCAAAAAACTTGTGGATATGACACCTGAGAACATGGTTTGATGGTGAACATGGTGATGGTGCTAGGTTGAGGATTGGACTTGATGTTCTAAAGGTCTTTTACAACCTTAACAATTCTATGATCTCTCAGTGTACTTGTTTATATATTCTTGCGGCCACGTCCATAGCTGACTTCAGAAATTACTCCTTTGTTATGCAGAGACTTGGCTTTGGCGTGGAGGTGTCTGGTAGGACTCAGAAAGACTGTTTTTATAGGTAAGGCTTTTAACTGTGGGGGTGCTGTTCTATGTGATGCACTGGAAAGAGCCGGTACATTTATCACCTTGTTTTTCCATGCAATTATGGGATCTATATAGACATAAAATTCCTGAATAAATCAGAAACTTCACAAGCATGGATGGAAAGCAGATTTACAATGGAGTTCCCGCCCGCATATTTCACTGAAAGTAATGGGCAAGTGAAGGGAGAATTTGCCCATCTGAAAGAAAAAAGCGGAAGAGACGAGATGGAAAGCAGTTCCTTTTCTCTCCTTGCATCAGGAGGATGGCTGTGAGAGAAGAAATAAGAAAGGTATTTTTTCTTCTTTTTTTTTTTTAATTCTCCCTCCCTCTTTTATTTTAATTGTCTTGTTCATGTGGGCCAGATAATATATAATGTGGCAGAGGCAGTACCTCTGCACAGGATCCCAGTAATGCAGGGGAAGCCAATTCTGGAACGCAGTTTGCCGTGTCTCAAAGGTGATGAATGAGGGAGGATTTATTAAGTCACCTATGCTGTTCCCTTTTACATCAAAGTTAGTTCCAACAATGTTTCTGTGTGTTTAATGGATTAATGCAGTTCAATGAAGTTTATTCTTGAAAGAGAATGTGGGCTCAGCATTTTTTTTTTCCAAGTAAAGTATGTGAAAACCACTGCATAACAGAATTCAGATTTTATTTGCCAGGAACAGGACCCTAGAGAACAAATTCACTAATCTTCACAGCACACCTTTTCTTTAGCACAAGTGGCAGAAATGAGATACTTATTAAAACTCCTGCTTTGTATTGGAAAATGGCAAAATACTTAACAATGTAAAAAGGGCCAATTTTAATCACAACCACACGTCCCAGACCAGCACATGTAAGACATAAATAAAACACATACGATATTGATTTTATAAGTTTTTGAAAGGTGCACTTTCATTTTTGGATCGGGAAAGCTGGAAAAAACAAACAAAATCTGAAACTGAAATGTACTTTCTGTGCTGACATAACAGGTTTTTCAATAAAAGGTTTATACTTTGCTGCGTTTTGCTTCCTTCAGTGCGAAAGGTGTCAAACAAAAAGCAAAAATCGTAGACCTGAATGTTTATCCTGAAAATGGAGAATCTAAACGGAATAGTACTGATTATTGAAAAGATCTTTTTAAACTGTTTAAATTTAAAGGAGGTTTCTAAGAGCAAAGAAATTGAATAACTAAAGTAAAATTAAAAATCTGTCTTAGTTTGTACAATTATTTTTAAAACATATAAACATTTCAGGGGCCACTACACTGAAAAGAAAACTGTTGGAGGAGAAATGCTAGATTATTAGATATAATGATCTGGTGAGAAACATCAGATAAAAACAAGGTGGAAAAAAATTTGAAAGCCTAAAAAAAAATAACCCCCTTTAATCTCACATCTTTGCCTTGAATACTTAATGAAAAAAAGAATCTTTCCTTTAGATTTGAAAGCCAAAGACAATAAATCTAGATCAGTACTGTTTCAGGTGTGTGGTGTGAATAAATATGAAGTTTAGGTTTATCATATCTGTAAGTACTGGGCTGTATTTCTAATTCTGGCTTTCATTGATTGATAATCGTAAACCAATCAAAATGATAATAAGATTTTATTCCACAACTAAAATTTCTCAAGTGTAATATTATATTGCAAAGCATTTTGAGCTCATAAAGGGATGGAGAAAAAAATGAAATTTGTGACTCTTCTAACCCTCCTGATCTCTCAAATTTTAATATGAGTGTGACATCTGATTGTCAGTCCTCTTTGTTCATCAGGTGGGGGTACAATTTTTTTATGTGTCCAGAGCCTTCCTCATCATACAGTGAAAATACAGCGGGTTTTTGTTGTTTTTATTTTTTTTTCCTCTATGCCATGTAGTAGTCTTATACAACAACCATGTCATCCAACTTTGGTGTGCAGAGAACAGTATAACTAAATCACAGAATAGAGTATGTCTTCAGCAAGCATACTTCAAATTTATCTTGAGAAGGAGGCACCTGACACCAAAGTAAGGTCATTCATTGCAGAAACCAAGAATTTTCTACATGTTACCTGCATTATTTTTTCCCAAATACTATTTTGCTTATAACCTTACTCTCATTTATTATACTATAATTAAAAACAGACCACGTGTTCTGCATTGCTGTTAGAGGTCAATCAAGAATACTTAACACGATACATAGCTTAAGTCAGACAGACACCAAGTAGCTAATTTTTTCAAAAGGATGCAGTTACAGAACAGTTGTGGTAATCCAGAGGTGGAGACCACCCACTGACATCACCGTTACTGAGTTGAATCCAGTTCAGGTTTTTTTTCATTCTTAACACTAAGAATGACACCCGTTTATGCCCCAAGGAACAGAAAAGACAATGGGGAAGTTAGAAGTGAGTTTTGTTTCTTTTACCAAGTAAAAGTGAATGAACATGGGAGATGATGAATATGGAAATTTCATGGAGTTACCTCATTTTTAAGAGGTTTAAAAACATTCCTTCATTATCTTGCATGGCATAGACCTTAGTTCAGTACCCAGACAAAACACTATGATGAGAAATGTTCTGGAACACCTGAGTTAGCACAAGAGAGATTCCCTGACTATTTTAACTTATTTTGTCCCATTTCATTTTAATCTACTTTTATTATTATGCCCTCCTCCAATAGGTGGGTAAGGATTCTGAGCAAGTAAAGGGATCACCAAGAAGACAGAGAGATGTCTTGGTTTTCTGAGGACTACATATAGAAAACTAAACTCCAGGTACTGCATCCACCATTCAGGCCAGCTGGCTTTATGACAATCACATGGATTATCAAACGCATAGTCAGTAACAATCCTTAGTGACTTTTACTGCTATGTGACAATTATCTCAGTGCTGGACAAAAAGTTTAGAAATCTTTTGGAAGACTCTAAAAATAGAAAGGTATTTAGAAAAAAAAGTCTTTTAAAACAGGGCTTTGTTTCTGAGCATACAGCGGTATTAGCAATCATCAAAATGTGTGGCTTTCTTGTTTTACAAGGCTGCTTTTCTGGGCCATCTCAGTCAATTCAAAGGATGTTGTCTTCAGTTTGGCTTTTTAAATAAGAGGAAAACTAAATAACATACTCAGTTTCAGATATCCATTTACAGTGTAGTATGGAATAATATTTTTGTTCCATGTGTTGTCATCTCTTTGACATATGGAAATTTGTTATGCATATATACATTTGTTATTCATCACTGCAAGAGATAGTTGAATATGAATAGTAGAAATATACAAATCAATTTCTTCTTAAAATAGTTCTGTCTAGATGGAATTTTGCATCTTCAATGCATCTTTTTAGTATATTTTGGCTTAATAACCCAGTGGTAGGACTACAAAATCTACAGCTTTAAACAATAGAATTGGATTTTTTTTTGTTTGTTCTTTTCGTTACTGAAAGGAACACAATGGACTAAATAATGTAGGAAACAATTTTTGTTTCACTTATGGAATTACACTGAGAAAATACAAAAAGTTTGATGGTTCTAAGCATTAGCTTTTCTTGTCTGGCCATTAAGTATTCTTATCCTGTCAATCTTATGAAAATGAAAGTGGTATGGAATAGGTGTTAGAAATTAAAGCCATTTCATATAATTATTAAATGTGCCACTCCATTCTGAAAAGGGTACAGCATTAAATGGGCTTTGTTTGATATTAATCAAACTTTCTTACCTGAAATACCTTCTAAATTTAATGACTCTGTTCTACAGTCAAGATCAGCTGTCATTCAAATTCAGCCTATGGGTGGATATATCTTTTTGTTTTTTTTTCTTTTTGCTATATGATTACTGCACACAAAGCCAGATAAGGCCTCATAGGAAAAAAAAAACAGAAAAGAAAAAAAAAAGAAAGAAAAGAAGTAATTATATGAGATGAAAGATACAATAAAACTATTGGATAGAATAAAGGCATATAATTCAATATCAAGCATGTTCTTTGTCACGGAAGCATTTTGTAAGAAGAATGCTGATTTACTAGGAGTTAGATTCTTCATGTGCTAACACTGTACTCTTACTGTGCATGTCATGTAGCTAAAGCAGAGAAAAAAGAGAAAACAAAAAGAAACATGTCTCAGTGGCAGAATCTCTTCTATGTTGCTTTCATAAGATGTTGCATAAAAGTCTGCATTTCAAAAGATGTGTTCTTCACAAAAATCAAGCATTTAAAAATGTGAAGAAGTTGTTACATATCATCAGATTTTCACTGAAGTTAAGTTTTCACAGGAAGGAAAGTGCTAGATAATGTCAATGAAGTGAATTTTGCTGATTTACATCCTCTGAGAATCACAGAAAAACGAATTATGGCAATGGTTTAGCTATACAGGCCACAGGGAATTTTTTATTTCCTTTCCGATTTTTCCCATTCCAGTGAGACTAGGATTTGAGTTTGTTTTTCCAGTAGAAGGAGAGAGACACTCTTTTTCTACCTACTGATCTAACATCAGTTTTACACTCCTGGGGCGGGGTGTGTGAATGGGCCATCTCATGCCCATAAAAATGAAGCAAATTTTCAGTTAAAAGAGCAACTATGGGCTTCATCCTTAAATTGCAGAGGTAAAGCAGATGGATCAGAGTCAACTTCTTTGTGGCTCTTCTCCATTTCAGAATTCATACCCTTTTACTCAGCTCTGTGTTCTCTAAAATTGTTTTCATGTATCAAACTGTTGTCCTTTGTCAGTGAGATGCTCAGGGATAACCAGGACTGTAGCCCCGACATTAGTGCCTCTCCCTACAGTGTGCAAGTTCCAGAGGTGACCAGTCCCCATCTTGCCATGTTCACAGCATGGCTTCAATTTTAATATGAAAGTTCCATTTATAAAATTACTTAAAGTTTTAACTCCAGCACATGAAATTAAGGATGATACGAAAGGAGCTGGCTGGAAAAAATTCCACCCAAATAGTTTTCTGTTATTTGAGGCTTTTCAGATAAAACCAGTTCATTTTTTTTTTAAATGTGAAATGAGATCAGATTGAACAAAATTACATTGTATGGTATTGTACACAAAACACTTTGAAAATATTTAATAATTTTGAAATATTTCTGTTTCAAGGTGAACATTACATAAAGGAAGAAATATTAAAACAATAAAATATCTGAATAAAATTATTAACCCAATCTAATAAAGCTATAGAGGGAATTTTACTATAATTTCAACTGTATTTGACACTCTAACATATTTTTAATAAACAGAAATCAGTTCTTTGGCCATGTCGAGTTGTCTTTCACCAACCTACGAAAATTAAACTCTCCATTTTACCTTGATTTTATGAGTATATGACAACTGTTGTATACACTGATTATATTAGAGAATTAATAGATTGGATAATAAAACACAAAATGTTTAATCAGTTCTGTCCATTGCAAGATCCATACAATTTTTTAAAAGGAAAATGCAATAGATTTCTTTGAGATTTCACTGATGTACATCACAAAATCTCATATGGTTGATTAATGTAGAAATTGAGGGGAAAAAAAAGGATCAATAAAAAAATAAACAAAGGATTTGATAAACAGAATAGTGGACAGAAAACAGAAAGGAGTTTCTCTAACTGATTTATATAAGAGTCTTATGAAAGCTTTCTTCATGATTTGACTACAGAGGTTAAATGTGAATTCACAATTTGCTGATGATTCAAAGAATGACATCACTCCAGGAACAAAATCATCTAAGTATCATGGAAGAATTATTAGACCAAATGAGGAAAAGAATAGAAATGCAAAGACATTTAGGAGCTCAAATAGTAAGGACACTATTAAGTGCAAATTTTAAGACTAACACTGCAGCAGATAGAAACTCTGTTAGTATTTCTTCCTCTGAACTGCATATTCATAATGTTTTAAGACTCTTTATTTCCCACCATCTAGATGCCACTTAATTAAAACACCTAATTTAAAGAGTCTCCTAGTTTACTAATATTTTATGCATACTAACACTGAATCCTAAATATGCAAAAAATTAAAAAAGAAGCTCAGGAGGAATTGGGATGTCATGAATTCACAAGGGGAAAACCACTTAAAAGGATCCTATTTTCAGCTGCAAGTGTTGAACATACTGAAAATTTTACATGTAGGAAACACTGAGCATGCTATCCTATGATTTGGTCTTTTCAGAGGTTTAATATTAAAATTATGCTTTTTTTTTTTTCAAAATCTCTTCAAATATTATTCTTATGGCGTTGTTATAATTTCTATATTTTAAAAAGAAGGAGTTCAGGTGTAGATATTTCCTTGCAAATTAATTAATTACTTCCAAAACCCAGGGGAGTACATTGCTATATTTTTTTAAATGAAACATTAGGAGTAGTTCCTAAATAATCAACCAGTACATTTTTTCCATTTAAATGAATCCTCAGACTTATTTATAAATGTGTGTTAAACAGACATGGAAAATATAACTGCACATGCTGCTTTCCAAATGGTTCAATTACAGGTAGAACTCTCATGGGAGACAACATTTACATTCAGTGATAACTCTGATAAATATTTTCTCATTTTGGTTGAAGATAATAATTTCTGTATTTCATAGGGACACCTGAAAGAAGAAAATAATTGGTATAGCATTATTGCCTTGTCCTTTATATACTTGATCTTAAAGAATAAATGTCCCTTAAAATGTGATTGAATGAAGAATCATTAATTGAAGTTATGAGAGCTAATCAGACTGTCAGTCTGCATTTTATGGTGTCCAGAAAATGAAAAGCAAGGAAGACACTTACTAGAACAAGTGAGACATGCTTTTTACTGTGATAAAGATGCAATCCAATACAAATCTACTGAATGTCATCTTCTCTTGGAGTCAGAATGACAACTCTATTCTCCACACTTTTAATCCTGAGGCACCTCACAGCAGCAACTGTCAAACTAGTGCTAATTCAAAAAAAGCCCCAGAGGTGAAAACATTTGACAGCCTCTCTCAGTTATCCAAATGAAAAATCAGGTTATTTTCCTTCACCATCCTTTTTGTCCACTTCTGTACACACTTCCTTCAATTTGTCTTTCAATTTCTTTGTCATTGTCACCCTCCCCAATTATTCAATCTTATGATTCCCTTTCCTCTGCTGTTAATGATTCAGATAAAATTGTCTGCAGTGTAGCACAAAAAAAAAAAAAAAAAAGGTGTGAATTCCCTTGCACAAATGGTGAATGTACCTTGTTTTTAGGCATTAGACCTCATCTGAAAAGAAGAAAGCAGACTCAATCTTATCTTTATTTTGCAGGAGGACTCCCTGCCTTCTGAATATATTAATTTACATAATTAACTTTACAGTAAAAGTGAAGATTAGAGAAAAAAGTGTTAGTGCCAGAGTAACTTGGAAATAATCTTATAGGACCTTGGCTGGTCTTGGGGTCTACTTCATTGTGTATTGATTCCCTATTAACCGTTATAAAGACATGAAATCTGGACTAGTCTTTTAAATATATTGCATTTACGATAATTTTGCATCTCTATTGCTATGAACACCATTAATTTTATAGTATGGAGAATATGCAGAAATTAAATATGCAGAACAATTACTTAATGATTCCACAGTACATAAGGTCATTAGGTCACAAGGTCACTCCTTTGGTAAATTGCAAGCCATTGAGTTTCACTCAGAGACTGAGAGACTCTCATTACAGAGATGTTTGTGAATGTCATGAAATGTGGGATGGTATGGAGAGCCCCAAGCAAGTTTTAACTGAGCAAGCGTGGGTGAGACATGCAGGGCACTGCAATGCAGACATTCTGACATGGGTCCCAAACCAGTGTATATGTGATGAACTCAAGGTGAACCCAAAGTAAAAAGTCAGCTAACAAAATATTTGGCATATGGCTGCAGTCCTATCTCTGAAAGTGTCTTGGGCATCCCATCAGTGTGGCACCTCTGCAGTCTGGAGTTCTTACTCGCGTGGACTAGGTGAGAGCAGAGACAAAGGGACACCTAAGCTTAAGGCCCCTGTCACAGTTGGAATATGATTTTAAGTCATACCCCAAGGTTTAAGAATCTAAAAACTAAATTATTTTACATTAATGGGAATGAGCTTTTCCGTTACAATTTGTGAGGTCTGGACCATATTTCATGTGTACAAGTGATTTCCATGTTATTTTTTAAATTGTGGAAGCTTTTTTCTAAGGTTGACATTAAGCTGTGAAGAGGAGGACTAAATTTACCATCTTAGAGCCAGTAGGTTATCTCCAAAAGGATGTCATTGCTCTGATTCATTCATGAAACAAGGTTCACACAATCTGTTATGTATTACAGTTTGCCTGGATGCATTTTCTTCTTTGTATCACGGCCAAGACATTTTAGTGTTCCTGTTCCTTTGAGACCCTCTGTTTAAGATGTGAATGATTTCCAATGCAGAAAATTATTGCTGCAATTAATTAATTGCCAACCAACTCTTTGTTAATAAACCTACCATTGAAATTCTAACTTTTAGTCTGGAGACTTTCACTTTAGTTTCATATGCTAAAGGGGTTTTTAATAGTGTCCTAAAAAAATAAAATAAGGACTAGTTTTGATTCTTGCATGTTGGTTATCTGGACATATCATAGGAAAGAAATAGGGACAAGAAAAGCAAAATAGGGGTTTTCTGTACCCATCTCACTCCAGACAATCTTCAAACCAAGTAAATTACATATTTTATTGATCAGCAGGGAAATTCATAGTGCACAAGGGAATGTCCCCATTGGACATACTGGTTCTCCTTCAGTGACACAGTTATTACCTTCCATTTGTTGTTTTCAAGAGAAGGAGGAATTAATCTTCCCATCCTTTAAAACAGGCTGCTGGGAAGATACATGATTGTGCATGGAGGTTCCCTGATTTTGCAAATAAAACTCTTCTTTAAGAAGGGACTCTGAAAAAATGCACCTTTCTCTGCATAAGGTTCTATGTGCAATGCATTCATGGCATGTATAAGAAGTGTGTTAACATTTATGTGGAGTTTAACTTTCTTTTTAACTGCTAGAACCATAAAATTCTTTGATTTGGTGCCATTCTTGAGTTTCAAGGAGTGATACAGTTCCTGAGGAGACCATTCAGGCTGAGCCCTTGTGCAGAGGAGCAGTATTAGTGCACATAATCCTGTACCTGCAATTTGAATTCCCTCCTGACATCAGGGCAATTACCAGTTCTGTGTAAATGAATCTGTCATTTTTTTCTGTAAATGTATGGTGTCAGACAACTAAGTACAGAATCTTTATGCTTCCAGAATAACAAGACTTGGAGAACAACCAGGATAAATAGTGCTGACTTTCACACTTTATTTTACAAATACCGCATAAATGTCACACTCCTGATCTGCATGGACTATCAGTTTTGAAATTCAAGTGTTAGAACTCATAGGAGAATTTTAGAAAATCTATTTCTTCTCAATGTGAAAGCCTAATAATACCCCAGCTATCAAAGCATAATGTAATTTAAATTGTTCTGCATCTCCCTTTTATTTCAGTCATCAGACAAATTTGAACAGAGACAGGGAGAGAGTAGAAGCTAAGTTGCAAAACTCCTCCTTCATCTCTGGCCCCCAAACCGGGACCAGAGCCAAATAATATCACGGCAGTTACAATTTGGTCCAAAAATCCAGGAGGAAGACATTTTCGCCAGAAATGTAACTGTAACTTGAAAATAAATATTTAAGGAAAGGATGTTTTAAATTTTCTTTCTAAAATTTTATCCACATGAGCTGTCATGTGCATATCATAGAATCATAGAATGCTTTGGGTTGGAAGGGACCTTAAAGCTCATCTAGTTTCAACCCTCTGCCATTGTGATCTTACATTAGACCAGGCGCTGAAAACTTCCAGGGACTACTTCTTTAGGCAACCTGTTCCCTCACCATCCTCACTATAAATAAATAATTCCTTCCTAATCTAAGCCTAGTCTCCTTAATTTTTAAGCCATTGCCCCTTGTTCTATCCCTACATGCCCTTGCAAAAAGTCATACTGGCAGATAACCTGGGGTTGTGAATTCTGTGTGACCATTTAGAAGTTTTCCCCTGGTTAGATGCTACTCATATCCTTGCTTCATTCATTGCTGTTCCTTGCACAGTTCTATACATGTGTTCTTCACAGTTCCTGGCTGGCGAGCATTTTGTTTTGGTGATAAGAATCTCAAATAATGGAAAAGACTTGGCAGTTTTCTAAAGGTCTGTCTCCACATCAGAGTGTCATGCCCACAGTGTTACAAGTGTAATATTCTGGATTCTTAGTGAATTCAGGATGCTGCATTATTTCTTTGCCTGAGCAAATTCTTCTCAGTTAAATAGTCTTTTAAGAGTAACTAAACTGAGATAGGATTTAAAAGACAATACATAGATTTGGGAAAATTACTTCAAGCATAATAGGCAAAATGGAGCAACACCAAGCATGAGGGGAAAGGTTGTCCTTGTCTTGCTCCTGGGATGACAGAGGTAGCAGATATAGGTTGAGGAAGTCCAGACCAGAAACATCACAGAAACTCAAATTATTTCACTGTGAGTATTTCCATCAACAGGGCTTACCCAGTTTATTAATATGCATGAAACTGGCACCTGGCTCAAGATATTTCCTGTATTAAAATGACAGGCCAAAATGACTTATTTTGTCTAAAAACTTCTGTGCTCTTCTTAATTACATCTTCTAGTTAATTGCTCCTATAACTGTGGAGTACAATGTGTTTAAAATAAAGGTCATCAATTTTTTTAGTTAAGTCTAGTATCAAATGACTTTGCCAAGCACACTCCATTGTAAAGCTTATTTGCTGATTAACTATATAAAATAATTACAAGTTTAGTAGCATGTTTCAGTTTTCTTTTAGCCAGTTCAGATATTCACTGTCAGTGAAGCTGCATAAAACTATAGAATCCTTATGGGGTTTATTCATCACTGAAGTCTTATTTTCTGAAGTAAATTAATGATTTGTTATTCCTAGAGACTTTACTGTGCTTATTACTGTATTAACTTGCATCAAAAAAATCACACTAAGCCATTTTTCAGCCCTTGACAAAAATAGCCTAGAGGCACTCTGGTGAATGAAGGTCTTGAGGGAGAACAAAACCAGGTATATTTTGAATAATGGAAATTTACTCAGTTAGCTTGAGGTATAGCTGCCAGAGGTTATTTCTAGCATTTAGAATCAGTCTTCTTTTCTGCAGACAATATGTCAGAACATAGCAAGAGATGACGTTGGGAGGATCTGCATAAAGAAAAGACGTGTTTAACTGTTAATACTTTGGCTTTGCTGTGAAAGTTGTCTGGGTGCCAATTCGCATTGGCGTTGTGCAGCTGACACTTGGAGATTGATTTAAGAAATCCAGCAAATGCTTGCAACAGGAGACACGGTAACATCTTAGAGGCAGATTTTTGACAGGGGAAAGAATATGAACGAGAGAAAAGTTTTTTTAAATGGACAGGTATTTTATTAATGAAAGCAGTGTCTGGAAAAAAGAAAACAAATGAAGGGCAGAGCTGAACAATTATCAGGGTGAAAAAAGTATCTTTTTGTTGTTGTTGTTGTATTCCCCACCATACCCTGCAGAAGAGGAATAGTATATCTATAGTATATCCTCTTTTTCCTCCCACAAAGTAGTAGTTAAAAGCTGTACTAAAGCAGATCTCTGGCAAAACAGAAACCTCAGAAATGTGTTTCCAACAGAAATTATCACAGTGATGGATGTTAACAAGGGAATTAAACAACTGGCCTGGGAAGAAAAGGTGGTTTGAAGACAATTTCTTTAATTTGAAGATTCCTAGGAAAAAAGATCTTTGACCATGGAGTCATAGAATCATTAAGGTTGAAAAAGACCTCCAAGATCAAGTCAAATACTCAACCAAATAACACTATGCCCACTACACCAATTAAACTTTGATTTCATACACTCTCCACCTGTCAATATCCTCCTTCTTACTTGGTTGGTCAAATAAATTTCCACTTTGAATAACAAAGTAAACAAACAAGTTCACTGTAGCCACAACAAAAGCACAGAATCACAGAATCATAGAATCATTATGGCTGGAAAAAATCACTGAGTCCAGACATTAACCTGCCCTGCAGCACTGGGCTCACAGCTGCTGCTCTTTGTTCTGAGGGACAAAAACTCCACGTAACAAAACCTCTTGTTACATGTGTGTTTGGTAGGTGGTATACCACAGATGGTCTCTAGGCTGTACTGTAATAGGAAGGTTAGTCACTGAGCTGCCACGTCAGAGAGAGCAAAATAAGCAGCATCTCATAAAGAATAGCAATGACATGCATATTTCAAAAGATGTGGACAAAGTTGTAAGATTGGTGATTGGAATTCATTTATCACTGTTATGCAGAGATTCTGATGCATGCTCCAAGCATGAAAGCATGAAAAACATTCAGGAAAAGTCAGAGCACTACTTGAAAATAAGAGGGCTAAAAGCAGTGCTTCTGACACCTATTGAATGTTTTTCTAGGAAATTTAAATAAACATGAAAAATTAGGAGCTAAATATTATGATGTAATGCAGCAGAAAATAGGGCAAACAGGTCCTGCCTCAGATGTTCCTGTAACTGAACTAATTTGCTGCTTAGTAATTCCCAAATATCCAGTTAAAGTGAGATTTATTTCCTATTTCACAAATTTACTTGAATTGTATTCTGGGAAGAAGAGCAGAGTCTAAGGAATTTGTCAGATTTGGAAAGGACAGTTTTCTATGTAAAAATAAACAACTAGATTGTTTAATACTACCTCTGCTTCTTATGGATTTTTTATCATTATGTTTTCTCTCTGCTGGCTATTCTAGTCAATGAACTGAGGATATCATCAAAACCCACTGAAATGGAAATAAATATTCAAATGACTGTGAATAAATACTGTAATTCAGATTTATTTTAGAGCATGATCTGGTTGATTTGGGATTTTTTATGAGGTTTTTACAATACATTATTAGGTGGCTTGTATTTCAATAACACAGTTTGGATTTATTGCAAGAACAATTGAAGAGACTAAATATATTCTTTCCCTCAAATCAAGTCAAATATATTCAGAAATTAAGACCGAAAAAATAATAATCATGTGTTTGGAGAGTCTAACTGGAACACTGAAAAATGAAATGGTCTAATTTGTGTGTCTCTTATGGTTTATAGCATTTAATGTTTCCCTTCTAAGTTAATTAGGGATATTTGGGATAGAATATAATTAGAAATACAAGCTAAAATGCAAAGAAAAGCTCATATGATTGCTTTACAATTCAGAGACTTATCACTATAATCCCTTGTCTATGACTTTCACCCTTGTGGCCTGATAAATAATTTCTTTGTCATTTCATATACCTGACCTGATTAACAAAGGATTGATTATTTCCTAAAACAGTTTTGTAATTAATACCAAAGTCGCACTCCATCCCCCTTGTTGATCCTTGCCTCTACATGTTTCTGATAAAATATAATTGTGTTAATTCTCTCTGGATTGATTAGATATAATATTCACAGGGAAATCTGCTTTATTCCTGACCTAACATACCTTTGTTAATAAGAATTTTTTTATACAGCACTTCAAAGATGAAAGTTTCTTAATTAACAGCAGAAGCTTTACTGAACCAAGTCTATTACAGTCACCACCATTTCCTGAGGCTCTATTATTTTCTTTATTAACAAAATCCATTGGAGATACAGACTTGAAAATAATATTTAGACACAGTGAAAAACTTACTGCCCTGTACACTGCTAATAGTTTAAAAAATCAAACTTTAAGAACTAGAGGGTTTATGTAATGAAGAACATTTAAAATGTGTACTTGAAGTTCACCACTTTACTTCCTTTTGGAGGCTTTAAATGGCACTTGAGTGGTGCACATGCCTTCAGATCTGTGGGGGGTAAACTTCACCCTTAATCAAGGCAATTTTTACTATGCTATTTGAAAAAGGGGTATTTGCTAGCTCTGAAATTCCTCTCAATGTTTTTGTTTAGTCAATAATGTGCTATTACATTTATAGTAGTTAAGGTCAAGGAAAATATTTTTCAGGAGCCATTTCAACCATTAACAGTCAAATAAAGAATTTCATACAGTATGTACAATACTATGTATCATTCACCTGCATAGAAAGGCTGGCCAGAAGTCCTTCAAATGAGTTTTATTTATGCATATTGATATTTACTTGGCCATTTGTGGTATTTGAAGAGCAAATAAGTATTTAGGGTTTATCTTTAACTACTTCTCCTTTATTATTGTCAGTGCCCCCTATTAACAGAAAAGGAATAAAAAAGAAATTAAAAAGAAATTACATTTTTTGTGTGAATGTCAACATTCTGTTGACATAGGAATATCAGACTTCAGATTTTTCTCAGCAAACCCAAGATTAAAAAATCTAGTCATTTAGCTCTGTAGTCCTCAGCTTCTCATAAAGAAGAGGTAGTATTATGAAAGTAATGAAACATACAGCTGGATTTGGCAATGCTGGTTCTTCCAATTGGAAAAAAAACACGATTTCTAAACAGAGATGCAAAACATAAATTTTCTTTGAAACAAACTACTTAAATATTGACCCTTATGGATTTGAGACAAGCAGTGAAGTCTTGTACCTGTTTTTCAGTAAGCAACATTGGCAGCTCTACACATTCGTGGTAAAAATAATTAGGCCTAGAAAAAATTGCCTGTATTATCATGTTGTGACATTTAAACTGTTGCAAATTTGAAAACTGACATTGACCTCTAAAACTCATAAAATTTATGCAAATTATCTCCCAGTTCAATATGCAAACAAGAGGGAGAGAAAACTGAAATTCCCAAGAATGAAGTAAAGTGCTTAGTAATTTTATTCTGATATTGTTGAAATAGTTGCCAACAGTTTTTTAAAAGTTCTCCTCCCAGAAACGTAACGAAGAGAGAACTGCTTTAAAATGTATTTTTATTAGTTTAAAAAGAGGACTGATGAACTTGCTTGAGAGAACATAAGAGATTCTTTATTGTTGTATATTTCCATGAAATTCTACCATTTTATACATCTATTTTGCTTGAAGAGTGTTGAAAATCAGGGAAAGGCAAAAGCAAATATTCACTGAAAGAAGCTGTAATCCACTGGTTATCACATTGATTGTATGACTTACAACTAGGAATGTTGTTGAATATTTACAAAAAAGTCAAAGGAAAACTTGGAAGAACATAGTACATTTGCAATATCACTGAAATCAATCAGATAAATAAGAAAAAATAAAGGTATAAAAATACCTTCATTTTTTAAAAAGGAAAATCCTTTGAGTGTATTAAAGATAAAGACATATGCATTATTCATATGCAGCCTGGTCACAGTATTTGCCTTCTTTTATCTTGCAAATACATGTTACAGAAAATCACTTTGTTTTGATTTGTCTTTGCCTTCCAGAGTTTTGAGTTTAACTACCTATATATCACCAGTGCGTTTTAATTTAGACACCACATGCCCAAATACAGAGTGGAAAGAGTTTGGGTAGACAGCAGCTCACCAAAAAAGGAACAGGGCAAAAAGAGAGATTGTTAATTACAATTATATTGTCATACGCACACACCCACACCCACACCCACACACCAAAAAGTAACTTTAGACCAAATTCATAAGCAGGATTGTTATAGTTAAACCACTTGAAACAACCATCAGTTCCAGTCAACTGTCTCAAAGCTGCACTGCTCTGGGATATCCATTTGTGCACACTGTGTTTAAAGTAAACGCTAAAACATTTAGATAGGATCCAGAAGAGAAAAACAAATTAAACAGAATAAAACCTTGACTTACAAGGAAAGTCTCCAAAAGCCATCATGGTATGTAAGGAAAACTCCTTACAGAGTTTACACACCTTAGAGAGAAAAGACATGCCAAAAATTTGCAAATATTTTAAAGGCTCATCAGAGAAAAAGGTAATGAAATTTTCCATATACCTATTGGGGAGAGAATAGTTGTAGTGGGGTTAAACTGCAACAGAGGAGATTTAGGTCAGATAGTAGGAAGAAATCTTTATAACGATAATAATAATTAAGCACCGGAATATTCATGGGTGGGGGTGGCATTGCTGTCACTTGAGTTTTCAAAAGAGGGATAGAAAGGTATCAGATGATACCAATATGGTTCTACCTGGGGACAACAGAGAGATAAAATGAGTGCTGGAGTTTCTACCTACATGTATCTGAACTCTACCAATCTAGAGTATTGACTCTGCCACTTTATAGGCATCAGTTTTTGTGAAGATGTTCATGAATAAAATCAAAACGCAGGGCATGAACTTGTTTCTGTTGCTGATGTATTTTTTGAGAGACAACTAGACAATAATGTCTCTTTGTATGAATCTCTTCAGGCAATGATAAAAAGGCAAGAACACTGTAGACAGTTGCAGTAGTGCAATTTTCTTAGGTGTCTGGAAAGACAGAGTTGGAATGTCTGTTTTTTTTGTCTTGAAACCATTCATCAGCCAGTGGCTGTACAGAAGGTGATCATTTCATAGAGGTGACAAGATATAGAAATGCAAATAATATTCCCATTCTTCTTTCTCTATAGAAACAACTGAATACTGCAGTGGTAAGTGCAACAAAACAACAGGTTTGTGCAGTGTATTTGATGAATCCTGAGAAGGCCATCTGATCATCTCATTAGAAAATGGAAGGTCACCAAGAAGAGAAACTGTTCAGAAATGCTGAAGTCAATATCATTAGCATTACTCCTTACTAATTTTGCAATTTGCAGTTATTGCTTGAAAAATTGGTATTCAGGCTTTTTACTAGGGACACTACAATAAATTAATGAAGACACATGTTATTGAAAATTATTTTAAAGGATATTAACAACTAAAGGTTTCCGCTGACCAGTCAGCAACCGTAGGAGATGCAGAATGTAATTCACTTGCTGTGAGCGTTTCATCTCAGGAAAAGTATTACAACTATCTTCTAAAGATTAAATAGGTTTTCAGGTACAAAACATAGAATTTTAAAATGTAAAACTCTAGTATTTATTTCAGTTTAACAGGCTATAAATAGAGACATGAAAGATACCTATTGCTCCAATGTCCTTTCAAGGAGTTGTAAATAGTTCACCATCTCAGGCTCAGCCATGACAGACAAAATCTCCTTACTTATTGATAATGGCATGAAAACTACTGCTTCCAATCTCTTCAGATCAAGTTTGAATGTGACTGCATTTGTTTTAAAAGTAGTGGTAGAACTCATCTCTCTTAGATAATTCAGAAGCCCCTAATTTCTAGTTCCACATTTTAGTTTTTGGTGAAATCAATAGAGTCAGCTGAACTAGTAGGGGCTTGATTCAGTTACCTTATCACAGGCACTGGTACCGTTTGAGATCCCATTTGGGATGGGGTCCCACCTGACCTCCAGATGCAAGCTCAGAAAGGCAGGATCTCCTATAAGTTTAGCATCATGGCAGTCACCTCCCTAGATGCCTTGAGTAGCCTACGGTATCATCAGAGGCCCATATTTAAGCAAAAAATTTGGAAATTATGTGTTTAGTTTATGAAGAGAGAAATTGCTTCCTGGAGTCAACTAACTAAACCTCTAATTACTATAATGGGAACTTAGACACCTACCTTCTCTGCAGACGCCTCTACTTTGGGAACCCAAGCATGGGTGAAATTATTTTTACATTTCATATATTAATTTTAATATCACAGGGGCTGAGAGGAATTTACGTGGCTTCTTTTTGGGATTTTTTTCCCTGTAAACTTCAGTATAGACTAAACCAGTTGACTCTCTGGGCACATTGAAAACCTCTTGATTGAGGCTTCTGCCTCAGGGGAGAAGCAGGGCATTGGGCAAGGGCTATATTGTATTGTGCAGCTGAATGTCTTTCAATTTAGTTTTACATCAGTCATCCATTACTCATTGTTCTTAATAATTTACATGGGCACCCAGAGAGATTATGATGAGCATAATTTTTTAAAAAAATGAATAATTAAGGGAAATAAAGTAAGAAGTATGTGAATGAGGATGTCATACTGAAAATGATCTATTGATGTTGATGTATACTGTAATGGGAAAATCAGGTACAGTGTTCTTATATTGTTAGAATAAAAGGACACTTCCCTAGTGATGTAAAGTAATCTGAGACTTTCATAGCTGGAATTTAACATGTGAGGTTTTCCTTATTCACAGAAAATATATCCACTGCTGATTCAGTAGCATTCTCTCTCCTAACAGATATAATAAGTGTCCTATCACAAGGATTATCACAGGGATTGTCACAAAGATTACTAATAATTGTGTCAGTCAAAGTACTGTTGAATATACTACATTGAAAAAATATGTACCAGTGAATCATGATAAATAATTTGTTTTACAGGTAAACATCCCTCAATCAAAACTCAAGGGTTTTGCAAACACCTGAACACGCTTAACATTCTGTGCCCTTAGTAGCCCTGCTGAGATGTGGCACATATGTGACTGTTTTCAAGTTCAAGGAATAATTACTTTAGGTTGAAAAACTGAGAATAAGACAACATTAAAACAGAAAAAAAAGAAATGGGGAGAAGCAAGAGAAGGAAATAATACAAAGCAAGGATTTTATATGTTTTCATATAATCGTAGAATTGTTGTTATTGAAAAAGACCTGCAAGATCATCAAGTCCATGCTTTGACTTAATAACACCATGCCCACTAAACCATATTGTGAAGTGCCACATTCGCTTGTTTTTTGAACACTTCCAGGGAAGGTGACCCGAGGATCCTGTTCCAATGCTTAACCACTCTTTCAGTGAAGAGTTTTTCCTAATATCCAACTTAAATCTCCCCTGGTGCAATTTAAAGCCATTTCCCCTTGTCTTGTCACTAGTGGCACTCAATCAGTTTTGAACAGCATTTGCATCAGTTTGTACATGTCTTCATGATTCATTAATTTTATAAGCATATTCATCTTTATATAAATATAGCTTTCCTTTAAAAAGAATATATTTTAATTTCTTGTGGTGTGTGTCAGGTAATATTATTAAAGCATGGTTGTTGCAGGTACAAACTATTTCCTCACTGGAGATATCCAAGAAACATCTGGACACAATCTTGTGCAATATGCTCTAGGATGACCCTGCTGACTGTTGGTAGCCCTGGGTGTTTATGTCTTATTTGAGGTGTAAGCAAGATGTGCTTCATCCCCATCCATCAAATTTTATGAGAAAATATGTACTTTCTAAGCAGTATGTAGTCACAGAATTGAAATAAAACCTCCCATTCAAGCTGTTGCCCCTTACTGATTATCTGTTCATACCCCATGAAGTGTTATGTTACGTATTTCGAAAGAGAAAACAGTCCTATGTTATCAGAGGATGCTGGATGGAAAGTAGACCTTATGTAGGGAAGAAGCATCAAGTGCAGTAGACAAAAGCTGAACTCTAACATTATTTGCTCTTTAAAGGCTGATGTGAAAATTCACAAAATGTAGAGATTGCACTAACAAATAACTAAGAAACAACTTAACATTAAACCCGAGATAAAGCATGTAAACTTGTTTGTATTCGTCACATAAGTTGATGCAAGTTCTCACTACTGTACTAAAAAAAAAAAAAGATGAGAAACACTTCTTTGTGGCACAAATAAATGACTTGCTGTGGGCTGTTGTGCTGTAGGCTGACTATGTACATAGCCTGTTATGAAACCCTTACAGAGGTTTTTGGTTCATTTCCTGTACTAAGTTTTCAAAATTTCCCCACTATATTGACATTTTCTGGAACATCCTTCTTCATTTTTCATTTCAGCTTGGATCTTGTTTTTTTTTTTTTTTTCNAGGTTAACTGTGACAGAGGTCACACCCTTCCATTTAATCCTTCCCTAAACTCTTATTTCATCATTCAGAATCTGCCAAAATTCTGGTAAAAGTTTGCAGGAAATATCCTGTATTTTATATTTTCTACACTAGGTCAAATGGATGAGCAGTTTCATACATGCTTATTAATATCTTGGAGACTGACTAGCACCAAATCTAGAAATAAGGTATTGTTAGCAGAGTGTTTGATATATTGCTTCAGGAAATATTAATTCCTTATGTCAGTCATTCTGCATGCCATTAGCAAGTACCACAAAGGTTTCTCCATAATTATTGGGGACAATAAAATCACCATAATCCCAATCTTACCTGTCTCCCTTATCTAATCATATAGTTTTTCTTTCTCCTGTCCTTCATGTCGTGTTGGTGTCTTGCAGTCCTCTGCTATTAGTCCTTAAAGCATTACCTATGAGCTCAATCCAATTGGTTCTCCAGTGTAACAGTTCTTTTATGTGTCTTTTATTTCTCAACAGATAAGGACAAATCTTCCATTTAAGATCTTTTCTTTCAAACATCCTATAATCATGTATTCAACATAAAACATTCTTTTCAGGGGAAAAAAAAGAAAAAAAGAAGAGAAAAATAAAAAAATGCAAGGCTCTCACTGTGCTATGCTGTGATTTCTATGCATTTTCATACTCATTTCTAATTTAAAATAACAAACTGTTCTTCACTGGAACAGGTTTACACCAACAACGAGCTTTAAATTGTAACATATTTCACATCTGGTGTTGAGTTTTTTACCGATTCCACAAACTTATGCAATCCTAATGGGATATGTATATTTCTGTGGGTGTTTGTCTGTGTTTCTGTATGTTTGCATGACTGTCTGCCAAATCTTTAAACTGTTTTGAGCAATCTTGTTGGTTTCAAAGTGAGTTCAACAATTATGAAGAGACATGAAAAATCATGGATTTTCCTAAAATTTCATGGAGTCATGAACCATTAGAGAGATACCATTTCTAATGCTGCTGCTGTCCATTTTAGTACTTCTGTGGATTATCATACTTTGCTTTCTTTTCATTACCAGATTTCACTCTACTTCCTTCTTCTCTTAATTTATTTGCCTTTGTTTAATTGCTAGAAATAGATTGAGAAAAAAATGTAAAGAATATTGGAACACAAATGTTAAAAACATTTTCCCCAGGACTTTTTAAGGGGAAAAAACAATAACAACATAAAAGGATTCTTTTTCATTCCCCTTCATTCCACCATCACTGTTTCGCACTCTTTCCAACAAGGATACAGCCATGCTTTTCTGATGCTGGCAGTTTTTAAGCTGTGTACAAGCAATGTATTGCATTTGCTGAGGGAGAGTGTGGCACAGCACTGCCAATCACTTTAAAATTATATCAGTTCTATGCTTTAGATACTGACAGAAAGCAATAATCTAACACCAAGGTGATGCATAAGATAACATCATTTTAGCTGCACTCGAATTGTACTACTTGACTTTCTCCTAACATATGAGATCTATGGAAAAAAAAAGGCATTATACATTCTGTGTGTTGTCTCCTGTGCCCTTTCAAGAGATTCTCTGTTTCTTACTATCCTGCTATATGCCAAGCTAACACATTTGGCATGGCACACAGCTGTTTCTCCCTTGAAGAAGCGAGAAACTCTCTTCTTGTTTCACAGGCTCCTCAGACCTTCTCTGAAATCCTTCAAAGACATGTGAAATAGCAATGTGTGTATGGAGAGCTGACATAGTGCTCAGTGAGTCAGTTTGCTTCTGGCAGTGATATAGTGAAATTCTCAAAATGCTGTCTATATTCACATACCCCTCATTTATTTCATCCACCCCTTGCTAGGATGCACTGTGTGGGCTGAGTGCCTCAGGTCACCTTTACATCTGGGGCTTCTATCTACCATGCGTGGTCCGTTTAGTCTTGGAACCCTTCCAGGGAATTCATTCACATGGCATGCAAATGTCAGCTTAAGTCAGCCTAAGGCTACTATTAGGAATTTAAATCTACAGACAAACAAGATAGAGACACAAGCAGCAGAGGGTGCCTAGTTTAAATTTTCTGTAACTTTGTGTTAATCTCTAAGTTTGATCATAAAACGTCTCAAAAACTGACTTAAGCTTTTATATTGCCACATGCCCTCCCTTTCTTTGAATGTTAGTTTACCACCCCATGTAGCTGACTAAGGCACATGATTTAATCTGTTCAGTAGCTCAGAACTTTGGTGGACACCCTTGTGTCCAGTGTCTTTAGGGGAAACTGTTTACCTTTTCTTAAGTAAAATGAAACCTTTCATCTCGTTAAAGGAGTCAAATGCTAAATAATAAAACAACTCCATAAAACAGAGGTTATCTGTCTCCTGTGAATCCTTTTTCTATTCCTATGAGAAAAGTGATCAGTGGACACCTTGAACCTATATTGTTCTGCCAATCTTGGAAAAATCCAGAAAACTCAGAACTACATAAAATTAATTAGTAACGGCAATACTATACAGTACTGTCATTATGTTTCATGTAGTAGAATATTTTGCAGACAAATTATGTCTTGAAAGTTTTTTTGCAGTTGTAATATACACCTTAGAGATCCAAATTATAGCAACTGAAAAGAAAGAGCAAAAGGGCAAGAGGTAACCACCAAAGAAGAAATATTTTCAGACGCGGTTTGTAAATGGATGGAGAAGCAGAATGTGATACAAAGAGCATTTGAAACAACAGGGACAACCGAATGTAGTGACAAAACTGTAGAAAGAAACTATAGACAGATGCTACATAAATGAAAGGGGAGGACACTGGAGAGGTTACTGAAGTACTTTGATATGAATAAAAAGCTCGACTGATCCCTGCTTCCCTTTTCAACTGTGCTGGAAATATAAAACATATCTGCCACCTAAATGGTAAATATTTTAAATATTCCCTCAAGTTATTACAGTTTTTCATAATTTGCTTATATACATGCTTACAGAAAGTTTTCCATAAAAAAAAGAAAAAAAAACATTAAATCCGTTGAAATCCAGATTTTTGCTAGGCATTTTTTATTTAGCTACTGTATAACAATGCAATAAAAAACTAGTTCAACATGTTGTGAAATGTATGAAGACTCGAATAAGAGTAATCTCACCTAAATCAGGCATTTACAATGGAGATCCTGACATCTGAGCTAGCCATGCAGGGTTCCTTGTATAGTCTCTGAAGAGAACCAAACAATTTTGGTTCATCTCTCTCTGCACATCTACACCATTTTAGATGAATGATGCCCTGCAGTGATTATTTTCCCTTTACAGAGGACTTCAGACATTTCATTTGGACTTCAGCACCTACACTGAAAACCTCTGTAGGTAAATGAGATGAAAGTTCTAGACACCACTTGTTTCCCTCCTGTAGGTAAATGAGATGAAAGTTCTAGACACCACTTGTTTCCCTCATTATACATTGTCTGAGATAACCAAATTTCTAGCTGGGCTGTCACATGTTGGACCAATGTTTGGGCAGGATTCAGGTCTTAATGCATCATAAGGACTAGCAATGAAAAAAACATGTCTTAGATGAACTTTAGTACCATGCTTTTTAACATGATTTTCAAGGAAAAAACATTTTAAGTGTGGTTACACAGCACAGAAAGGACAACCAAGGGATCTCAGCCAGCACAGGCTTAAAAAAGGCAGGTTCTGCCTGATCTACATGATCTTCTTTTGTGACCAGGTGACCTGCCTAGTGGATGAGGGAAAGGCTGTGGATATAGTCTACTTGGACTTTGGCAAAACCTTAGATACTGTCTCCCACAGCATTCTCCTCGAAAAACTGGCAACTCATGGTTTGAACAGGTGTACTTTTCATTACGTTAAAACTGACTGGATGGCTGGGCCGAGAAAGTGGCAGTGAACGGTGCCACATACAGTCCCATTGCTAGTGGCATCCCCAAGGATCCAGTCCTTTTAAGTATATTTATTGATGATCTATATGAGAAGATTGTGTGTACCCTCAGGAAATTCATGGATGACACCAAGTTGGGTGAGAGTGTTTGTCTCCTGGAGGGTAGAAAGGCTCTGCAGAGGAGTCTGGACAGGCTGGATCAATGGGTCGGGACCAATTGTACAAGGTTTGACAAGGCCAAGGGATGGGTCCTATATTTTGGCCACAACAACCCCTGGCAGTACTACAGGCTGGCAGAAGAGTGGCTGGAAAGCTGCCCAGTGAAAAGGATCAGAGGGTGTCAGTCAACAGCTGGCTGAACATGAGCCAGCAGTGTGCCCAGGTGGCCAAGGAGGTCAATGGCATCCTGGCCTGTATCAGCAATAGTGTGGCCAGCACTTGGCACTGGTGAGGCTGCACCTCAAATACTCTGTCCGGTTTTAGGCCCTTTATTGCAAGAAAGACGTTATGGTGCTGGAGCGTGTCCAGAGAACAGCAACTGAACTGGTGAAGGGTCTAGAGAGTAAGTCCTATGAGGAGGGCTGAGGCAGCTGGGGTTATCTAGCCTAGAGAAAAGGAGGCTCAGGGCTGAACTTATAGCTCCATGCAACTACCTGAAAGGAGGTGCCATCAAGGTAGGGGTTGATGTCGCTTCCCAGGTAATTAGAGATACAATGACCCATGGCAGGGGCTTTGGAACTAGGTGATCTTTAAGGTCCCTTCCAACCCAAATTACTCTATGATTCTATGAAATCATTTGTGGGTTTTGGTGTATTTCATATCCCTTCTTCCTTCAACTTAACCATTCTCTCAGTCCATCCCTACACTGAGAAAATATTCTTGAAGATGAAACCATGAGCTTCTGATTGGCATTTGAAGAGCAGAGCCCTAACTGTTATCCATGAGGACATGAAAAAGGTTTTATTTTGACTCATCTTGAGTCTATTTTCCCTGCACTATCCCTCATCACCTATGAACATCAAATGAAGGGCATATAGAGAGAATTTAGATGGAATTCTGATATTTGTCAATTGTCAATTCAGCATCTACTGCAGAGAAACTAAGGCCACATATTGACACAGCCATTAGATTCTCAGTTTGACTTTTCACAGAGAACTTTATGGATTTTGTGATTTAAATTTCCTATGACATTTTTTATTACACAGTTTTGAAAAAATGTGAAAAGGTAAGAAGAGAACAATGAATAGTATCAGAAAAACGGAGAATGTCATGAAAGAGGCAGCCTTTTGGGTTTAAAGGGAAAAAATTCTCTGTAATTTTTATATAAAGGAATAGCAGCTATTAGAATGG
Source organism: Campylorhamphus procurvoides (assembly GCA_013396655.1). Lineage (NCBI taxonomy): Eukaryota > Metazoa > Chordata > Aves > Passeriformes > Dendrocolaptidae > Campylorhamphus > Campylorhamphus procurvoides. The sequence continues at coordinate 574,112 of WBMV01006900.1, forward strand.
TGGGCATTAAATGTTACTTAGGGGGGAAATAAACAAGGTTATGAAAATGTTATTAAGGCTGAAAAACTGAATAACTGTTGTTTCCCTTGCAAACTTAATTCTTTTTCTCAATTTACCAAATGACACCGTTTTTTACTGTGATCATGTAAAAAATGCCAATGTGACAGTTAATTGACAATGGCCTTTCTGTTTCTCCAAGGCAAAAACAGTCACTGTAATACCTCAGAATGAAATGCATTAGACAGCCTAAATGTACAGATTGCTACCAGCTTCCCCTACAACTGATTATATTTGTGGGATTGTTACAGTATGGCTTATAATGAGAAATCAACTCAACCTTGACAACAGAATGATGTTACGTTCTCTTTAGTTAACCTCTGAATGTTTTGAATTATTACATAGAGAGATATTAAATTGCAATGCATGCAGATCAAATCCTTGCTTCTATTATTTTGTCAGTCGTTTACAGCACATCAAGCTCATACCTAACAGGGTTTTTTAAACTATTGTGTGAATAATTAAATCACACTGTCTCCCCTGTACATTCATGCAGGACTGAGTTATTTCTAAAGACACTTTAAGCAATGTAGTTCTGCTCAGAGACTTTCATGCAAGCTTTTTTTCAAGATTTTCCTATTTGCCATGGCAAGACAATGCATTTTATAGTGTGTAAAAATGTGTATCTGGGCATTTTAATATACGAAGAGAAGCTTTTCTGCAGATGTTACTTCAATAACCAGTTTTTGAAAGGTAGTCGTTTTGTAATTTGATATTTTGTGCATTTCACAGGCTAAAAGTAGGTAGCTATTGTAAAACTAAATGTGTTTTACATACAGATTTCTGCCTGCAATCTCTGATTCTCAACCCAGTGGGGACTTCTGTCTCAAGGCTGAAAGAAAAAGGATTTTTAAAAAAAGTTGTGTTTGTTTGGTTTTGTTTTGTTTGGTTTGGTTGTTGGTTTTGTTTTTTGTTTGTCTTTGGGTTTTTTTTGTTTGCTTTTTTTTTAATCAAACACATAAAGAACACCTGATCTATAGCAAAATTACATTTATTTACTCTGCCACATAGGTTGTATAGTTCGCACACCTTCATTTCTACTTGACACTTTCAAGTCAATTCAGCTACCAGATAATACCATAATCTGAAAGAGTATCTTGTAATATACTGGCCTCAACACTGAAGCACTTTGGGAGTCCATCATTTCAGTCAGTGGTAGATGCTTCAAGAGGATTGGTACAGAAAAAGAAATTTACAGTCCTTATCTAGAAATCTGCTGCTGATGTTGTTGCACATACACTGAATTTTTGATTTTGTTCCAACTTAATTACTCCAATTCATGAATTTTAAGGCTGAAGACATTACAGTGGATGAACTGAGAGAATATACGAGGCCCAGCTCTTAAAATCAAGCTATGAAAAGCAAGCCAGAGAAGAAAAACTGAAAAGCTTCTTCAATTGTTACTGTTTTCAAATATCTTGAAAAATTCAATGTTTTATTTTCATTGCCCTCATGTTGTTCTCTGAGAGTTTTCTCCAACATTTTTAAATTTAATACTTGTTTTAAAAGAACAGGTTGAAGCTATAATGTTTTATGTTCATATATTCTGAAGATTTTGTTTGTCTGGGTGGGAGTAGAAAGACAAATTAACGACAGAATTGTAATGGTACTTTTCATCCAGAAGTTACAGCAGTAGTCAAACAGAACATATGAAAATGAGAAAGTCTTTTCATTCCTTTTCACAGTTTCTTGACCTTGTCTTTATTACTACTGTAGTAGCTTAGCATTTCATTGAACACTTGTGGAAATGTATTGAATAAATAATAATCAGCCAATCTGCAAGTCAGTTTGAAGTATCAATATAATAAGATTTCATACTGGGTCAAAAATCCACCCCCCAAGAAAACTCAAAGCCAACTTTTTGTATTTTTGTATTAAAGCCAAATTTTTTGTATTAAAACAAATCTGTAAAGAGCATCCTCTCATAGCAACGCTAGTGGGTGCAATTGTAATATTATATTAATGAGCTTTGGGAATTAATGATTTAAGAATTCCTAGACTCTCAGCTTTGATCCATTAGTAGGTATAGATTCAGTGGAAGTTAGCACAATTGGGCAAAGGCTGCCTAAGTGGAAAATTGATCCTGGTAAGTGCTAGCTTACTTGCTTGACACATTAATGGTTCCTGTTTTAGTGCTTTGAACTTTTGCTCTGTGATAATGGGAGTTCAAGTCCCACTTGGGATGTTGAACTTTCACTAAAGTCTTAGAATGAGCATGGGGGATCTGTCATTCTTTTACATTTTAATTAAAAGGGTAAGTTGAAAGCAATGGAGAAAATATAATGAAATTACCATCATCATCATCTAGTTCTGGAACTTGGAAATAGACCTTTTCTGTCATTTAGTCAAGGGAATGGTTGACTAGGGAGTTGAAGCAGGCACAGACAAGTATTAAGAGGTGCTATATCCAAAGTTGGAGCTCTTAAGTCACCATCTCTGTTTTTGCCCAGCCTGCTGGAAATAAAGGAAAAGCAAGAAAGAAAAAAACCCACAACATTATTCCAATGACTTTGAACAGAATTTGTACTTCAAGCACTTATTAATCAGACATAATATAAATAAAATTAAATAAATGGATAGTTTCAAGAACACCTTACAGACTAATTAAATAGTTCTCATAGAACTCTTGGGAGATAGGCAATTAAGTAATTTCCCAAACAGATAATTTGGAAAAATTGGGTAGAGAGATGAACTAGGGAAAGGCATCCAGGGAGTCACAGTTAATGATAATGTCGAACTTCCTCAGGTTCCATCCTCTGCTTAGATTTGTTGAGTGAGACCAAATCTATAGAGGAAAAAATGCATTTTCCTGGGTTATTAAACAAGTCTTTTACAAAGAGGAAAATAATACCATTTTTTTGGAGATTTTAATATTTATCCCTCCTTCTTTCACCCCTCAACATCCATTTCTACCACAGTACAACACAAAACTTAACCCTTCAATAACAGAAAGCTTTGAGCTCTCTCTGATGTTAGTACTACTGATATACTGTTAGTACTACTGCATATATCCTTTGAGAAATTCAGTGCAGAAGCACAACATAGATTTTGCCCCTGCATAAGCTTTCAATTTTGGATTGTTGTAAAGATTTATGTACATGAAAACTTTGTCCTTGAAAACCTTACCCAAGTTTCAGGACAAAAAGGTACAAAGGTTACAAATTATTTTGTCTGTTCCATTGAACTTTCATTTTCCAGTTTTTAAGGAAGGGATCCACCAGAAATACTAAAGGTTCTGCTTTGATTTGCAGACTCTTTAGATCTGGATAAGCCCTTGAGCTTTTGGATGTTTATCCAAGTTGAGCTTGAGGTTTTTCTATACCTCGCAGATATGCTATTGCATAAAAGGAAATAAATATTGACTCTACTGGTCACTAGTACTAGTATTTCTATTTCTACAATGGTCAGCATTGAATGATTACAGTTTGGTAATGTAAGTACTGGTATGTACTTTTGTCATCTTCCTGGCCAGATGACCAGGACAAATGAAAAAAATCCTGAGTGGTTACCTCTGGCAACTAAATATCAATGTCAGAGCTACTATTGATGTCTAAACACCATCAAATAAAAGTCTCCCCTGTGCCCAGTACCTGGTGTATCATCAATTCCAAAAAGACAAACAAAAGTATTTTTGACTTAAGACTTATGACATTTTTAATGTCAGATTTTATTCTGAAATAACAACTTTCAGCAGACAGAGATATCTGTTCATTGGTGCTCACAACTGATTTTTCTATGCTGAGTCAAAGAGCTCAGAAACAGGCTCTAATTAGATTTCCTTCATATTTTTAGCCACCTTCCAGAGTTGTTCTCATCTAATAACCTGTTGCCAAGCTCATAAAATTTGTTTGACTTCAATGGCTCTAGAAATTGGTGAATGTTATAAAAATGACAAAGTAGTTGGATTCTAGGAAAAGTGACTGGGTAAAATCATTCTGGGAGGAAAAGATTGAAAATCCCCCAAACACTGTCCTTTATTTATTTTGCTGATTGATCCTAAAGAAGTATGAGTTGTGTAAGGACTGAAAGAGACACCATATACCGTGGGACTAACTTGTAGCTATTGTCTTCTTAGTCACAGTGGCTTGGCATTGCTTGGTTTTCAGCTTGTGTGAAGTCATATCAAATTCAATGAGATACAGTTCACAATTACATGGACCACTGCCTCAATGCTAAGGCTGGCTTTCTGCTACTAATCAAGCCCTTTTCCTAAATATTGCCTCTGTGACATACATAAATACAAAGGATAATCACCCAGTTTCACCACCTCTGCTGTCTATCTCGTATTTATTCTCAAGGAGGTTTTGGGGGCTTGAAGAAGGGCTCACTCCAACAGTTTCAGAGATCATGTTAAAGAGACAACAATACTAATTTTTTAATCCATAAGTGCTAAACAGGGGAAAAAATGTACCTTTAAGTATAAAATAAAAACTAAACTAGCATTTACACCTTTTATTAAAGTGTTCTATGATGGGATATGTAACGGGTCTTTAATGTCCAGGTAAGGAATTTCCCAACCAAACCCCTCTGGTGATGTTTACAGTCATGCTTAGGCAGAGCCAGACATCTACTTTGCATCAGATGATCCATATCTGAAAAGCAAATTAAGCTCCCAAATAGTGGATTTAAATCATCCCACAGGAGAACTGAGCCCACAGGATTACAAATAATGATCAGACACATCTTTTCAGTCTTTATTTTCTTCCCAAAACTTAATACAGGCATTTGCCATCATCTACCTCAAAGAAAATAAATAAATAAATAATAGAAAAACAATCTGGATGCCCTCTGCCTTCCAATCTCAACCAATATTTGCTCACATTATCCGACAGAAAGGCCAAATACAGAGAAAATTAATTCCTCCTATCTGATAAGTAAGTGGGATTTATTTACACAAATTTGTTTAATTCTGGTCTGCGGCTTGTCTGCTGGTTCATCTGCTCTATTTCACTCATTTCATGCAGTAGAGGGTTTTTCAATTATAAATCCAGGCAGCACAGTATATTTGAGCATTCTGTCAGCTTGATTTGTTTTTTACGCCTGTAATGAATTTTAAACTCCCTCCTCAAAAGTCATCACGTATGATTTGGAAATAGAACTGCTCTGGGTTTTTTTGGTGGGATTACAAATAACCAGATAAATGGGAAAAGGCTGACGATAACTAAATCAAACCTACAGGAGCCAGTGAGGAATCCAAATAGATGGAGAAATGTATGAAGCTCTTTAGACTTCTTATTATTTATATCTTTTATTATCTCTTTAGACCGCTATCCTCCCTAGTCTCTTACTTCTCTTTCTTGTTTAACCTATTTTCTTTATTAATCACTCTTTGATCAGTATTTATATGTTACACTGAACACTTAAGAAAAGATAAGCAACAATTGAGTTAAATAGTTAAAAATTATGGGTTTAATGATTTCAGTCACCAGACACCAGGCTACAGGGTTGCTTGCTGGCATCAAAATTTCTCAAGGGAAAGAACAGGACAGGGTGTCTACAACTTTGGGCAAAGGGCGCTCATGTAGGATGAAACTACCCCAAGCTGAGAAGCTGAGGGCATCATGGCTGAGCAGTTTCTCCTGAAGAAGACCAGGATTGGGTTTTTAAAGGAAACTGAGAATTTTTCTATGGTCATTTCTCTCACCTCAAGAGGCTGGAGCAATGGAAGGTGCATGTTTGCAAGAGCATGTGTGTACACACACACATTTTTATATAAAAGATTATTACCTGAATCTGTAAGGATTAGTCTAGACAACAGGTGTTGTTTATTTTGGAGAAACGGAGACAAGAGGGACCTTATTGCTCTCTACTACCTGAATGGAGTGAATGGAGGTTGCAGCCAGGTGGGGGTCTGTGTCTTCTCACAAGTAACAAGTGATAGGACAAGAGGAAATGGCCTCATATTGCACCACGCCAGGTGTAGATTGGATATTAGGAAAAAATCTATTTCTGAAAGAGCAGTCAAGCATTGGAACAGACTGTTCAGGGAAGTGGTGGAACCATCATCCCTGGAAAGTGTTCAAAAAACATGAAAGTGATGCTTAGGGACATGGTTTAGTGGTGGATTTAACAGTGCTGGTTTAATGGTAGAACTCTATCTTAGAGGTCTTTTCCAACCTTAATTCTCTTATAATTCTATGATTCTAAGATCTAGAGTTGTATTCACGATGTATGTAGAAAAGCTGTCAGAGAACTGACAAAGTTCATCAAAGGCAAAGAATTAAAATGCAGAGTATAAGCAATTTTTTTGCTGCCTTTGAATTGTCCTACCTTTCTGTGCAGATACCTGTTGCTGGCTTCCTGTAAGAATAAACCCCAAAATTTCCTTGAGGTATTACGGAGCATTTCAATAATGAGTTTTCCACGAGGTGAAGGCTAGAGGTGTGAAAAACTAGTGCATATCAGGGCAATCCAACCCATTAAATCCCGCACTGGCAATCTGATTATGTCCTTGTGTTTCCTGTGCTTGATGAGAAAGGATGTGCTTTTCCTAGCTAGATCTGTTAAATTTATTGACAACCTTAATCAGGAGAAAATACACAGCTGTTTTGAAAGTCAGGGCATTCCCAGGACAACCATCAGTAAGCGGCTAGCAACCTGAATGGCAGAACAAGTCCGTAAGACATCAGAGATCACCAAACATTCAATACTTACTGGCTGGAAAGTGGATACCTAAGAGCTTTGAGAAATCAGCGAATTAACTCAAAATTCTCTCTTGTCAATAAAATGTACTTGCAATGACAATTTATTTTCCTATTTTGATAATGCTGTCACACCTTTAGCATTGCTCTATTGAGTTTTTGTAACAAGGTTTTGGTTGTTAGGGAGCTACAGGGGTTGGCTTCTGTGTGAAGCTGTTGGAAGCTTCCCCCATGTCTGATAGCAAATGATATCCACCTCCAAGACAGATTCACTTCTGGCCATCAGCACTGGTGGTAGCACATCTGGGATAACATATTTAAGAAGGGAAAGAAAATGGGGTAAAAAAAAATTCACAAAAGCCTGAAGCCAAAAAGAGGAATGAGAATATGTCAGGACAGCTCTGCAGACATGAAGGCCAGTGAAGAATGAGGGGGAGAAGGTGCTCCAGGCACTGGAGTAGAGATTCCTCTGCAACCTGTGGTGCAGATCATGGTGAGGCAGGCCCACAGAGGTCCACAATAAAGCAGATATCCTCCTGCTGCCCTGCTGCCCCTGGAGGAGCCCACATCTGAGCAGGGGCATGCCTGAAGGAAGTTGTGTCTCCATGAAAAGACTGCTGGAGCAGATGCCTGGCAGTGTCCTGTCACTCTCTCCACTAGGCTACTCCTGTGGTCCAGTGGAGAGAGAAGCCACACTAAGCGGGTTTGATGGCAGAACCTGTGGCTCTGCAGGGGACCCAGCTGGAGCCTCCTGAAGTACTTCACTTCATGGAAGGGACCCAACCGGAACAGTTAGTGAAGAACTGTAGCCCATGGGAAGGACACGTTAGAGAAGTTTGTAAACAACTGTCTCCTGTGGGGGGGACCCCACACTGACACACTGGAGCAGGGGTAGGGTGTGAGGAATCCTCTCCCTGAGGAGGAAGCAGTATCATAGAAAATGTCTGATGAGCTGACTGCAGCTCCCATTCTACATCTTATTGCACCACTGAGAGGGAGGAGGTAGAAAAAATTGTAAATTAAATTGAACTTGAGAAGAAGGAAGTGGTGGTAGGAAGGTGGTTTTAGTTTTGGTTATATTTCTCCTTACCTTCTCTGGTTTGATTGGCAGTAAAAGAATTTTCCCAATGTCCAGTCTGTTTTGTCCATGATAGCAATTGGTGAGTGACCTCTTCCTGTCCCTATGTTGGTCACAAACTTTTTGTTATATTTTCTTTCGCCTGTCCAGAAGATGGGGAGGGACATAGAAGCTTTGGTGGGCGCCTGGTAGCCAAGGTCAACCCACCATGCTTGGTGAAAAGTAAGTAGCTTATTTCTTCATTGTGACAGAGGTAACTGCAATCTACTTAAATCTGCACAGTTTTTTTGTGGTTTACCACACACATGCTAAAAATACTGACATCTTTGGAGTCTCTGTTTTTCCATTTAATTTGGAGTTTCTAAATGTGCATATGAGTGACTGAAAGTAAATTTTAATTGATTGAGCTCTGATGGCTGTATTTTGTTTTCCTGAGTCAAATCATTACTTTAGCCTTTATAGGAGTCCTCAATGCAGTTCTGGTGGAAGCCACACAATAAGTTTGCTGGCTCTGATGGAACTAGTATAAGTTTTGCTCATGTTATGGTCTTTCCCATCAACAGCCCTTCATGAGACTTGCTTGTTGCTCTAATTAAAGAAATGGTCACAGGGAAATGATGAGGGAAACCAGTGTTCCGTATAACGTTGGAGGAAGTGAGAAAGGTGGGAATTTGGAACTAGCAAGCTCCATGATACCCAGACTCCTCCATGAGAAACAGGACGGAGCTTGTCCTCTTGTCCTAGTGCAAGACTGGATGGAGCTTCAGTTTTTCAGGTTTTGGGAGAGAAGGAGCAGCAGAGTGAGTTAACACTTTCTGATTGCTACGTCCTACAGATAAGCTAGGAAAGAAAAAAATTACACAGGCATGTCCACCTTAGGTATGTGCTACTTTTCACATGGAAGAAAGGAAGGCAGCTTTCACAGGCTGAAAATCCCTGGGTTGCTAAAGAAACCATAGCTGGCTTAACTGATAGCACTAAATGATTAATTTGTAGATACACTTACATGACTGGAATTCCGCTGTTACCAAATGAGCAAATTCAGGTCAGGAGAGCATGGTGTGAGAGACGGCCTGTTTCAACAGACCCTTGTTTGCATATAAGACTTACATTTATCTTGAGAACAGATGAAAGGGGTAAATTTTAAGCCTGCCAGAAGAAGAAAGAGCTTGTCAGCAAATGTGCAAATAAAAGCATAGATGCATCCTGACAGCAAGAGATAAGTGACCTTGTAACTCTTGATTTTTTCACTAATAAAAACACTTTTCAATTGCATTCAGAATAAAACTTTTCTGTAGAATAAGATACCATTTCACCTGCAAAAGCCTACGTTGTATGTGTATGATGCTACTGAAGTATCCTCTGATAATACACAGAGGAAATGCAGATAGATCAATCCCCCAATAATGAATTGTCCCAAGGGAAGGCCACAAAATAAAATACAGCTAACACTAAAATATATTGGAAAGGTATTCGAAGGAGAAATTAGACAGTTCAGGACAGGAACAAGTTTTGCAAAACATCCAAGGAGGCAGTGAGATGAACAGAAGCAGAAAATTCATGTTTTATGTCAGAAGCCTTCCTCTCATTCTCCAAGGTTTTGAACTCCAAGTTGGATCCCCAAATGTTGCTGCCTTTGAGTATTGTTTATGTGAATAATTCCATCATTTTTTCCTTCTTCATTTTTCTGCAGATGCCCAGTTATACATGTGCTTTGGCAGGTGCTCTAGCTATGCTCTCAACATGTGTCCAAAGTTCTAACACCATTTTCTCTGGATGACTTGCAAGAATTGGGGTCAACGAACCATCTGATAAAACCTGGCATGTAGTTTACATTCAATCCACTTAGTGCCTCATTTTACTGAAGAACTAGCTTTTCAATGCATTTAGGCACCTTTGTGGACTTTGCGTGTTTTCAGCTGGTATTCATATATTTGGAAATCATAATTATATTGACAGTTTTTCTGAAAAAGTGACAAAATCTCATCTCAGTTGGTGAATAGCAGTTCGGCTTCATAATTTCATGGCATTATTTTCTTCCAAAATTCTTACAGCATTACATACCCCTATTAAATACATGAACTCATGCCACTCATGTCTTGTTATGCAAGTCTGAGGTGGAATTTGCTGGGTTTATTATTAGATTTGTCTTCTATTTGGTTACTAAATTGAAGTTTCACCATGATGTCAGGCTACAGTTCATGTCAAAACTCATTCAGTAAACAACAGAGTTTCTGTAGATGCCTGCACCAGAGTAAATCAGGCTCAACACCTTTAATGATTGAAAGACAGAAACAAGCACTTGAAGGTCATGACTCATCAGGTCCCAAACACTTGAGCTGACCTGAGCCATAAGAGACACTATTTTTGTTCATGGCCCTGAAAAGAGTCTAGTTGAACTGTAGACATCTATATTGTCAACATCTATAAGGAATTGTGAGCAATCCCACAGCTGCCCTTCAGCAGCCACATTGTGGCTTGCAGTATCGACTTGAAAGTATTTTCTAATTTTCCCAAATTATTAACTCCAGACATGAAGACATGATTTGTAGGGTCGTATCAAAAGTCCAATTGTCTCCATATTCCTTTACTGTTTCCTATGCCTAGTTGTTAATTTTGCAGTTAGAGTTCCTAGAGGAAAGTTTCCTAAAGGAAAACTGTTGGAACTTGTACAGCTGAAATGTATTCAGTGAATGCAGTCAAGGAGATAGATGCTTTGGACTTAAATGGAGAGTATGGATTCATTTTTCTTATCTCTATTACTGAAAGTGCTATGGGTGGATTTTCCAGAATGGTGCTATAAAACCAAAAGTTGATTGATTAATTCAAAACCTATAGCTAGGAAATATTTTCCAGGAATACTTACAGGAAATGCACAATGGTCTATGAATATAAGTAATCTACTACGTGCACACTGATGGGAAAATTTACTCTGATCTAATACATTTGGCTCTGGGGGTGACAGATTTTACAAAATGACAGTTTTCTATATTCATTCCTTCCTGTTGTGCTGAATCAGAAGACGAGGATATCAGAACTGTAAACTGTCTTAGTGATATTCCCTAATTACACCTTTCAAATGTTTAATTATATAGGAACAGATGAATGTGTGTAAAAAAAAAAAACAAAACGGAGGTTCTGGGCTTGCGGAGCAGTGAGATGATCCAATATGGATTAACTACAAAGCTCACTTTCTTAATGGAGTTTCTACAATTATAGTATTCTCTAAGTGTACGTGCATTAACATCACTGGTGCTCACACACATAAACAATCACTCATTGGCTACTAGCTACAAGCTGCTGTCTCTGTACTTGTCTTCTGAGTTCCCACAGCCTGCAGGTGCTTATCTTCGCAAGCACACAGAGTTTTAGCCAAGGCCAAAACTCCCTTTGCTCTGCAAAGAAATCCACAGCCTGTTAGTTTCCTACAAATGCGTAGGTGTAAAAACACACAGGGAGGTTGACTTCAGATTGTGGCCAGCTCACTAAAAACTAGCCCTGATAAAGTGAAAATATCTGTCAGTGCAATATTCCTCTTACGCTGAATAATCACAGAGAAGGTGCTTTTGCCAAAGCTTAATGAAGGTTTGTCCTTTGCCTTCAGAAGTCTTTGAATCAGGTTGTACCTGTTTCTAAAACAATCTGTATTTAAGGAAACAAGGGAAGAGAGTTAATGGTTTTGTATTATACACTTAAGAGGCAGGTTAGACATGAAATGCTAACAAACCAAGAAACTTCAGGGAATTTACTTGAGTAAAAATATGATAAAGATGAAACAAAAGCCTTCCTGAATTGTTCAGTTTCTGATGTAGTTGAGCTACTCGGATTATTGTTCCTGCATCAGCATTTTCTACCCTTCCACCAAGCTTTTTACTTCAGCTGGTAGATTTAGATGTATCCAGGATGTTTCTCATGAACCAGTTTTACTATAACATTTTTTGTAATCAAAGTTAAACCATTGGCTATTTTCCTGAATAATAGCAACTTGCTTGTAATGGAAAAGTTTGTTCCTTTTGACCTTTCTGAGATGTAGAAGAGGACAACTGCTGGCTCACCAACTTCACTCTCCCACTATCAAAAGCACAACCTATTTTTGATGTCTTTCAGAAATATATTGAACTTAATTTAATTTCACCCACTGGTGACACTATAAGTCCAGAACCTCATCCTTCTAAAGGTTAGACATAATCTTTTAATTACCAGCTTAAATTTATTAATGATCAATTTATACAGTTTTTTTTATGTCAGTTAAACAGCCTCTTTTCCTTCCTAACATAAACACAGTTCTGATGTATTTAAAAGCCTATACCACCAGTTTATTTACTTGAATTCAACCTCATGTGTGTACTGTAAAGAGTATAATTATTCCAAATGTTTGTAATGCATGAGGGAATAATCATTGGCATTTCTAGTGAACAGAGAAATAAAAATATTTCTAGTTTGATCCCATGTGCTTACCCTAGAAGAAAAAGATATATCTATTAAATTGAAACTCAAGGAGAAAGAAAAAAATTAAAACATGAAACCATTTTTCCTTTAGTATGCTTTTCTCCGTGGGAAAACTCTTTTTTGGGTTTATTGATACGGGTGAATAAAGATTTAAGAACAAACATTCGCTTCTGCTATGACATTATTTCATGGTTAGTTAACAACATGATGGGCATTGAGAAAACAGCAGCATATATAGCTGTTGAAAAAAAGTAATCAATGTGCTCCTATAACACAAATACATAATACAGTTATCTTCCCCATCTTCATAAAATTACTGTTTTCTTATTTGTGCCATAGTATTTTTTGTTTGCCTTCTTGGTAGCACAGTAGATATACGGATGTGTAACTCATGTCAGGATTTTTTATTTCCCTTTTTATGATAAAATGTGCTAACTTTAAATTGAAGTTTGTCATAATGAGGAATAGGAAATCACTGGTCCCTGTTGCTGGTATTACTGTGTCTGCAATTCTTTGAATCACTGTCTGTTCCTGAGGCAAAATGTCCTGATCTGATTATTTAAAATTACATCATTTATTAGGTGTGAACAAATAGACTCATGAAATGAAAGGATGTACATGTCATGATTAGAATTTCAGATGCTCCTGGAAACATGCAAATTTAAAACCTCTTATACCTTGCACACCCCCTGTTTAGAGATATAGTGATGTTCTGCTGGAGTCCAGCTTATAAGATGCTTAACAGAGGAGTCTTAAGCTATTTTCATAAAAAGAAAATCCATGAAAACAGACCACAAAATAGGACTGCAAGTCCTATTATTTACTGAAAGTCTGGTTAGGGTAATCATAAAGGCAACACTCAGGTGAGGCTTATTCTGAAAATGCTGCTTAATATGTTAATAGGGAGTGCTTCCCTTTCAAATCCTCTCTTGGGCATGTGTTTCATTTGATGCACCTATAATCTCTGGTTTTGGCTATAAACACTTTCTAGATGGGGCTTGTTTTAAATACAGCACTTAGCAATTTTGTGGAATAATGACATGAATCTTTCTGATAAGAGGACTTTGGACTTCCCTTTTCCTTGTGCCTATAGATCTGAAAACAAAGAATGCTTCAAAACAAGTTTTAATACAACCTTTTGAATAAAGGGCAATGTTTCATATTTTTGATAAAGCAATAAATATTCAAATGATGTTATTACATCATCAGTTTCAAATCCTAAGATATAGACAGTATGGACAAAGAATATGAAAAGCCTATGCTGCTTCACAATCCTTATACGTGTAAATTTCCTGTGCATCTTTGTTAGCCTGCTTGAGTCATGGGTGCCAATAGTTATGAGAAAGAAGAACACAGAGGCAGATGCAGAGGGGAAAACCAGCTTTGGCACCCACAAGCTTAGAAAGCCATCAGGCATTGGGAAAATCACCCCTGAAATGTACAAGTTAGTTTAAGCTAGTCAAGTTGTGCCCTCTACAGAAAATGATGTAAGGAAATGCAATTATTCCATCTTCCGTATCTAAAGTTAGAAAAGATGAAAACAAACCTTAGTTTTTCACTCCAAAAAGAAAGTCTGCAATACTGCACCAGAAAGCTTCTTAACCCAAGATCCAAATGATGTCTTAACATTTCATGTCCAAACTTCAAATTTAGAAATAGATATCCATATATTATATATTTATTTATGAAATTGTTTTGAAGAATTCTCTATTTAAATTGGTCAGGGCATGAAGGTACGTCAGTATTTTATGTAAGATTTTCATAAGAAGTAAACGTAAGAACAGAAAAAATGCAGTTAACCTGGTCATGTGTGTTATTGTTATGCAAGGTAAAACCTAGAAGCTGCAATGTTAATTACTATAATTTGAAAAAAGACAGTATAAGTAAAATTCAGATGCTGTTGTATCTATGTAATTAACTTGTAATTGCAGCATAATTGCATAGTGGTTTTGCTTTGCAGTAGATTGCTAGACTGGATTTGTACAGTTACTTATGAATGGGTTAATTACACAAATTTTGACATTGTATTAAATTTATCTCTGTGACAAAGTTCCTTCGAATTATCAAATAGGGAATGTATATTTTTATCAATTTCCTCCACGGAAGAACATTTAATAATATTTGCATGTTATATGTAGGCAGCATGCAAAAGTTGTAAATCCTAGAACAAGTTGTAAATCCTGAAAGGTTTTACTTTATACATTATGCATTATTTCTCATAACACAAAGCTCATAAAAAATACATATCACTTGGGCTGATAAACCTGTAAGCAAAAGAAGGAAGACTGAAACCTTAAGGCAAAAATATTCTAATGAAATGTAATAAATACACAGTAGAAATAATACTCAAGTAATTTTAGAGAAATAGTGGAAGTGGCACAGTCATCCAGTCTCATGTGATCTCCTGCTACCCAGCTGCAGGGAATGATGGACAGCTGCATCAGGAGAGGGAAGTATCTTGTACTACAGAGGAAACAAACTCTTCTAAGCAATTTTTCTTGATAGATGTAATAGTTGTCTCATGGAAAAGGGAAAACAGAAAAGAACTCTTTAGAGTACGCTGTCCCTTGAGCAAATAACAAAGCCTACATGGTTGCTTGGTGAAATGTTAGAACAGCAAAGGAGAAGTTTCAGTGTTAGTTCATGTTTTATTCATGCAGCTACCTGTTCATTCAGTGTTTTGGGCTAAATATTTTTTTTCCACTTCTGTGGAGCAATAAAGCTCATTCTAATCATAGTAAGGAAGCTTTTGCCATGGCTGTATCAGGTCCCAAAATGGGATTCCTTCCAAAACAGCTGAAAAAGGAAGTCGCTGGGGTGTTCAGAAGGTAACAATGCTGAGCCTCTAACATAGTGTGCTGGCTAATTTAGTGCTCTGGCTAATTAGAGAAATTGTAACACATACATCTGAAGGCATGTGCTGGTCAGCCCCAAAAGTCTCTGCTACATGCTGCTGCAGCAATCAGCAAGCCTCAGCCCCAGGGCCACGAGCATCTCTACTGGTGATCTGACTGTGTCCAGCACCAGCCTCGGGTAGAGGCAAGCTAGCATGAAACAACCTGCTGCATTGTCAGTAAACCTAGACAGCCTCCTGCATCCAAACTGCATCCTGGGATTCATTCTTTGCTGTTCTCATTTCCCAACACTGCCTGAAAGTCATTTGACAGAGTGTGATTCGGCCAAGCCAAAACCAAGCAGGGTGTCCTAATTCTTCCCTGTCAGGGATTGCTGCCATATATATTATATAGAAAGCATATAGCAATATGATTTATTTACATAATAAGCATTGGAGGTTTATGTTATAAAGAAATTCCATGTTTTGGAAACAAAGTAAACAGTGTGTGATGTAGAATCTTAATAATAATTCAGGAAACAATTCTTTAACACTTTCTTTGACAAAAACTGAAAAAGTCCAAATTAAGGGTGAACTGTTCAAGCCGGTATTTGTATAGGAAATTCACACATCAAATAATATAGTCATACCATCCTGAAAAGTATTTTAACTAAAAGAATAAAAGAATTCTTTCACGTTCAGCACCGGATTACTTAAATGGATTACATTATCTGTGCAAATCATTTACACTGGTGTTTAATAGAAGTTCAGATTTGCAAACTGTGGGATTTTTGCTTGAACAGTAAGTGGACTTGCAAGCAGCAGTGAGCATCCGTGGGTGCCAATGAACAGCACATCAGGCACCGGCACACAGTGGAACTCATGATGCAGTTCGAGCCAGCAGCTTTGGCAAGGTATTGACATAATGAGGTTTTAATAGCTATACTGCACAAAAGTGAGAAGAGAAACTGAGGGAAGAAGCTCAGTGGAGACTTCCATGCATTTTTAATTATTGTACCCAGGGTACCCAGCAAAATTTTTCATAGGAATAAAGTGAAAAAACCCAATTACTTCAAATATTTGAGCCCACTGTGACCTTGTTCTTTTAGCTATCATGAAGATCCCTTTGGAATATCCTGCTTTGCAGTAAGCAAGCCCCTCTGAAATACTCCATCTGTCAGAGTGACATTATAGGCCCTCTTTGCCATCCTGTAAATACTTTAAAGAATAAAGAAATTTGAAAATCAGAAACTCATGAAGAAGCTGCCCTTTGAAGAAAGGGAAAAGCGGAGAGATAAGACATTATTGCCGAACAAACTATATTTATGAACAGCACTGTAACTGATGTCTCCCTTTAACTGCAGTCATCACCTTCTCCTGTCACATCAGACAGACAAAACAAAATAAACAGAGTTTAGAAGCCTGGTTTTCTATCTGGTGGTAATAGCATTAGCCACCTTGGAACATTTTCTCTTTCATAACAGAAGATTCAGTACATTTTTATAGCTTTTTACCAAAATTGAAATTCGATCAAATAGGGCTTCATTTGCCAAGCAGAAGTAGCAATATCCATTAAATATCAGTTAGACGAGTATGCTGCTGGAATGCAGGAGCAAGAATTGATATTATCTGCCCCACAACCATATAATGAAAACTCATGATGAAAATATCCAATTATGTGTCAGAAAAATAGGGTGTATAAACACTAGAAAAAGCTGATTTTACATCCTAACATCAAGGTCTGTGTCAGATACCTTTCTTCATGAACTTTATAGATTTCACAAAGTAGAAATGTGGCAAAAGCTCTCTGTTTATTTTTAATTTTTTTTTTTGGTGGGGTTACACATATTGTGGGTTCCAGATATTGATCTGATGTTGTAATTCCCCATATCTACTTGAGTTTACAAAATTATGTTTAAAGGTATCATTTGAAATGAATAGAGTATGAACAAAGATGATGAAAAGAAAGCACACCAAAAATTCTTTTGGAAAGTTCAATAAGAAGGCTTTTGAATTGCATATGCAACAATTGACAAAATGAGACTACAGTACATCTTGGTATATTATCATCACATGTCTCTTTTCTATACAAAATTTCATATAAAAAGCAAGGAAGACAGTGCTATTGTACATATGCTGTGGTTTCATATACTAGCTGAGATGTACTTACTACAGAATACCAATTATTGTAATTCAGGGAGGTTTAAATATATATCATTTATAGAGCTACGGCTATATAATGAATGTAGAAGGCTAGAAAGGACTAACTGGGTCACAAAATCCAATTCTAGACACTGTCAAAAAATCATAGTAAAGATGCTTAGCAGTGGAAGAAATAATGATAGCTCTGTTATGGTGAGGCTGATAAACAAACCAGTCAGCTATATTAGTGATGTGCTAGCTGTTATAGCATGATCTCTTGTTTTATCACACCACTCACAAACAACGCTTTTCTGGAGCAATGTGTTCTTTTAGTTCTGTTTTAAAAGTTCATTGCTCTGTGATAGCTGAAAACATCATTTCTGGTAACAGCCTAACAAAAAACCATAAAGATAAAAAACCTAAACAAAACCCCAAAACAAACAAAAACCCACAAAAAAACAGAAAACAAAACAAACAAAACTAAAAACCAAAAGCAACAAAACCATCATAAACCCTTTACTTATCCTATTTGGAAGCTAGTTGCCATCTCCCATACTGCATCTCACTAGTCCCTCCTTATTCAGGAAGAAATATAGAGATAATTTAGACTCCTTTACAATGTTCTGCTTGAAGGATTGCTGAACAAGGGATTGGCTTGACTATCTGCATCAATGTTTTCCTGAAATGACTGACAGAGTCAGATATCTTAGCACACTGAAGGCCTGAACTCTCAATCTGGTCACTTCAAAAAGAGTCCAGGAAGCCAATTTCTTTTTACAATACCATAAAATCATAGAATAGTTTGCATTGAAAGGGACCTTAAATCATCTAGGTCCAACCCCTGTGGCACAAGCAGGGACAGCTTCCACTAGACCAGGTAGCTCCATGCTCAAAATGATTGGCTGAATTCTGGTTTCCAGTCATGCAAAACCAGTCCTCCAAAACTGATCAACTTCTGGGGTGTTCTGATGCCTCTTTAAATGTCAGGATACACACTTGTGTCCAACATGGAAAAAGAAAATCTGAACTTTCAGATCTACTGTTGACTAGACTTGAATGCAGAACAAATTCTGCTCAAAGAGATTTGTTATATTTTTTCTTTTTTCTGAACAGAAATAAAAAAATATATTAAATTGTCACAGAAAGAATGCTTAAAGCACCTCAGCTTCAGTAAAAATGACGTCTTCTGCCAAAAGGCCTTTTTTATTTATGTTTTGTTCATTACTATATATATATATATAAATTCCCAGAAAATTAAATTCCCCCTTTTAATGTCTAATATTATTTGTAGGAGAAAATAAATATGATTTTTCTAAGCTTCTGTGTTTTAAATAAAGAGCACTTTCTCATGTAAAACAGTTTCGTCAACACTTTTTTGGCCAAGTCATCACAGTACTATCAGTATGCATAGTCGTCACTACTGTTGCCCAGGGTGGGAAGGACCATGATGCCATCCATACCCTGCCCATTCCCTTTGGATCATGATTAGCCTTTGGAAAATATTTCAAAGAGCAGCTGTTTAATTTCACAGGGTACAATGGCCACTAACACGGGGAGTGCATTCAGGAGAGACTTCTAGATTCTTCTGGCAAGTTCTTCTCTAGTTTTGCAGCTGAAATAAAACATCCTACTAGTCAGAAGACCCTGTGAAGACATGGCTTTTGTTGCCGCTGCACTCCAAATATCAAACAGGCTGTGTTTTAGGGTGGTTTAACTTACAGAAGTACAGGACACTACCTTTGAAGAAGGGTAACCTTGAATAATCTGTGCATCCCACAGGTTCTTTTCCGTCTGCATATTGTCCCTTCTGTCAGCAGCTACTTTCTTAGGAATAACTGGATAGATATCTCTGAAGTGCAATATGTTTTGTTTTGCGATGGACCAGATGGCATTCAGTAACAGATATATTTCAACAATACATTCCCAGAAGTGGATGCTTCTGTTCCTCTGACAGTACCTGAACGACATCTACTATCTATATCTTCAGTAAAATATTGGGAGATTCTCTAACAGTTACATGTAAAACTCCTTGCTTCCATTCAATAAGAAAGCATACTTTTAGTTTTGTTCTTTTATTTTTTTCCTTATTTCTTCTTGTTGCTATCTCAAGAGGGAAGAGGATAAACAGATTCTTGTTTATGGTGTTTATTTTCACCAAAAAGTTACTTATATCTTCCATCGAACAATCTCAAAGAGCCTAGATGTATAACACTGCAAGTAGACTTCATTTGATGATTCAACTTTAAAAAAAGAAAAAAGAAATCAGGTTTTACATTTCTCTGTATACTGTATTCACTGACATCTGAGTGGGATCCATATGACAAAGGCTGTGTTGTTGTTACACATCAGATCACTTATTACTGGGTCAGCACCACCTTTCCTGTGTGTGTGTGTGTGTGTGTGTGTGTGTGTTTGTGTCTGTGTACAGGGGGAAGGGACCAGGCACAGCGTCCACATGGTCAGCCAGGATGGCTCTGCTGAGGTCAGCAACCACATGGCATGAAGCCAGTAAGGGGTACTTGTCAGTCAGTAGGGTCTGCCTGGTAACCCATCCACACCTCATCTCCTGGAGCCCCTGATTGACTTCAGTACCCTCCACTATGGCTGAGGGGACAGTGAGTGGTCAGTGAGCCAAAGGTCCTACCTGCAGGGAGTGGCCACAGTAGCCAGACTCTATAGTCGTATACAAGGTCTCCATTGGGCCTTGGCCTATTCTCCTCAAAGCCATCAACACATGACCTTCTGAGTGGTAACTATGTTTTTTTGTCTTCTATTTTCATCTCTTTATCCTTTATCCTCTTAATCTCTCTTCTTTTATTATTTTCTTCCTTTTGTGAGTAACCAAAACACCTATTTTCTGTACCTCATTTAAGCTGCATGGAGTTTGTGTCTGCTGGGTGTAACAAAAGTTCCTTGCTATAGCAATGCTTATTAGTCCTGGTAAACTGTTGTAATGCTCTTGTAAAGTTGCCTGTTTTCTATCCTTGTAAGACCCCTTTTGTAGACGCCCATAGTCTCACCAGAATAAAAGAAGTCTCTTAGGGAAAAAACATGTACTTTTTCTCCAGACACGAATTCAAGGTGGCAAAGAGCCAATAGCTTTACAAGGGTTCATGTGGGCAAAATCTCTTGAAGCCTTAAATAAAAATGTACACCTGGTGAATCTGGAAGCTTCTGGACTGGGTTGTAACAGTTGTCTTGCCTTGCCTCTAACAAAACACAAGGTGTCATCATTTGCCATTATGGCTGGGATTCAGGGGCTTTAGAAGCTTGACAATAAAACATACTGAAGCTTGAATGCATTCCATCCCTTTGTGGATGGATGCCTTCTAATCATCAGAAATCCCCTAAATAGCCTCTACTAGAATAAAACAAGGTTTTGTTTAAAGTCTGAAATTGCTTTTATTTTGGGAATCATGTCTTAGTTTAGTCCCATAGTTCTGATTCTGTTCTATATTCAGGAGCAATTATGTCTTAAGAAAGGTCTAACTTCAGCTATGGGTTTAAGGAAAATAATCAGTTGAAGTTTTTATGATTCTCTGTGTGCTATTTCAGGTGGGCAGGCAGTGACTATGCTGAAACCCCAGAGGTTGCATTCATTTTACAGAGATTACTTTCTAACCCCTCTTTGAAGGCAGCATCTTATAAATCTCTGATGTTTCACTAGCTCACACAGCTAAAAAGAAGGGGGCTGTTTTTGCAAAAATTTAATTGTTTCAACTCTTATCCCACAATTAAAATCACATATTGTTCTATTTTTGTGTTGTTCAGAATTTTTCACTCTAGGTCCTGCTAAATATGAGTTTGCAAACTCTATGAGCCTTCTCTTTTTTTCATAACAACAGTTTGCCACTCAAACTTCTGGCAACAGAAACAGTTAGAAGTTACTTCCATGTTCCTTGAAAGAAATAAACTGGTATGTTTTAGAAGCAGTGGATATAAATCTGAGTTTAATTTTAGTAATTGAAGTCCTATAAGTAAACTGGTGTAAAGATAATATAAAGAACATAAAAATCATATAGAATGATATTTTGATATATTTACACTCAAACCCACATTTCCAGTTCCACACACTACAAGTAAATTACCAGACATCACAATGCTGCTAAGAACTGATAATTCAGAGCTGTGGATCTAGTTCAGCAAGAAATTATAGTTTGTTTTCTCACACAGGAATATAGAAACATCGGCTGAAATGAAAACATATGCTTTGAAGTAGAGTAAGAGCAAAAGATTTCCAGCATCTACTAACAACTGTTTGGAGGTTTGGGTTAGATTTTGTATATAATCTGTCAATTTGCATCAATCAAGTTAACTTACACTTCAAGATATAATTAAATGTGACCAACACAATTAAATACAAGAACATAATATATCAGCAAAAGTGCGTTCTTGGTGACAGTGGTTAAGAAACTGCAGCTCTGGTTTAACTCAGAAAATACTACTTGATTTTTTTTGAGAAGTTTTAAAATAAAATATGGTCTGCTGAATTATTTTGGCTGTTCTCATAGAAATTTCAAAGGGCATGACTAGGGCATTTCTAGCTATTATACTACTGAGGATTTAATTTGCAACTAAATAAAGTAGAAGCTAATCATCTGCAATTTTTTGTAGACAATAGGTTCTACTATTAATACAGATGGCAAACTATAGACTGCATAGCAGGCACATAGAATTGCTCATATTTGAACATATTTACACATATATGTAGTCTTAGATATTTTCATTATAGATTATAATTGAACAATGATGGCAAATTTCTTGATCAAATCTCCACAAAAACCTCTTTGCTTTATCCTGTAGCCAAACCCTTAATGAAGTTGTGACAAGACATTCATTAATACAACAATGTTAACCATGCCAACACCACGCAGAGAAGCTGATCCCAGACAACAGCAGCCAGCTAAACACATCACTCATTAATTCAACTCTAATAAGATTAAATCTACAAGATTTGCTTGAAAAAGACAAGTCTATTATGTGATATAAATAATCTGTTAAGAATTGGTCATATCTTACATATCTCCATATATGTATTTTGTTCAGTAAATACCGCTGAATTCTTTGTTATTATGGGTATGTACATTCCTGTGAAATCCTTAAAATTTTCTTTAGGACACCTGAACAGTTTTTCTGGTTAGTAAATAAGATATAAAGAAAAACAACACTTCTATAGCCCTTTTCTCCTACCAGTGCACTGTGAGCCACAGATGTGATGAGTTATACAGAAGACTGAGCAGGCTGCCAGATTAACTCCATGCTGTACCTGATGGTGCTAATCCCACCACACAGAGCGAGGAGAAGAGGTTGGTAAATCCATCTGTTTCTGAGAACTGGACTCCCATCAATCCTGTGCTTATCTTTGACTTAATCATTTGATTTGTTTCACAGTGCTACTTAAAGCAAGAATACAAAATAGGCCTTACAAGACATAGCCAGATCTACTCCCACTGGGTTTTGTTAGTGTTTGTGTACTCCACTCCTTTAAAATGCTACAACTTTATGTTTGTTAATCCATGCCTCCAGAAAGAAGCATGTAACTTTATCTCAATATATCAACATTACCTATTCAAATCCAAGATACACAAGAAAATGCACCTCAGCGGAAAATGATGTGACCTAGAGATCAATCCTTAAATTAGTTGTTTAGGGGTGGAGGGATCAAAAGCTTGCAAATCCTGTAAGTCGTATTTTCTTTGAGTGAGAGTTAAGGGTCCTAGTTTATATAGCTGTTTTTCAAATTTTATGCTAACTGTATGGTGTTAAACCCCTGGTTTTAGACCCTCAGGCCTTAAAATTCCCACAGGGTGAATTTCTTTACAAAAAGAACTGTTTCCTGTAGAAGGGCAATCTTTTACCTCAGGCTGGTAAAATTTAAATCTGTGATAGCATCTCTAACAACAAACAAAAAAAGCCCACAGGTGCTGGTTTAGCTAAATAAGCTGCTGTAACAACAAAGTCTTTATTGCAATAAAAATGCAACAAACTAACTTGATTTTCTAAATGAAATATAATTAAAGAAACATGCAAAGAGAATTTCAGGTATCATTTCTCAAGCCACGAGGGCCTACAAGACTGTGAAATTGTAGAAAATTTGAATTTATCTCTTACCTTAATTACAGATTTTCTCCAATGTCTCAAAAGCAGAGAACATCCAAGCAAACATTTTCCAAGCAAAGAAAACCTACCAAAAAAATAAAGACAAAAAAGAGGAAATTGGAAAAAGATAGAAACTTTGTTTCTTTTATACTGCTATGGAATTACAAAGTAGTCCTGAAGTCCTGTTTAGAGCCAGGAAAGGAAGTTTAATTATATTACTATCAGGAGGTCATAGTGTTTTTAAACATTTAATGACTGTCTAACTGAGAAGACAACACAAAAGAACTGGAGCCTCTTCTAGCGTCACAGATTCAAACAGCTTTTAGAAAGTCACCATCTTTTTATATATGGGTTCATACAGCAGATTTTCTGAACTGTTATCCACCACGATAGAATTTACTACACATTTTTATTTCAATAAAAATATATTACACTATAAAAAAAAATATATATATATATTTACCTGTAGTAAGTCAGTGACCCCCATTCCTTGACCAAAACATAGGATTATTGTTATATACATCCAAAGGAAAAATACTGGTCCATGTATACATAAAGCTATCAAACCATCTAACTTATAACACGACTGTTCACCTTTGTTATCCACCCCATATCCCACCAGGCCAGCAAAGACACTCTATTTCCTTAAGGACGTAATACTTAACCTTCAACATGCGCGCGCGCGCACACACACACACATATACACAGGGTTTTTTACACATGAACATACAGTTATAAATATATATATATATATATACATTTCAGATGGTAATATAGAATAGGAATGGAAAGTCAGGACCTTTCTGATATCATTACATCTTCACAAGCCGTCAAACCACCATAGGAAATGGTCTTGACACAGGATCAGAAAGGCTTCATAGAATCATAGAATATTTTATGCTGCAAAAGGCCTTTGAGATCATCAAGTCCAACCGTTAGCCCAGCACTGCCCATCCCACCACTAAACCATGTCCTGCAGTGCCTCATCAACATGCCTTTTAAACATCTCCAGGGATGGAGTCTCCATCACTTTTCTGGGAAGCTTGTTCCAGTGCTTGACAACCTTTTCAGAAAAGAAATTTTTCCTAAAGTCTAATCTAAACTCAAGGTCATTTCCTCTTGTCATACCACTTTTTGTCTGGGAGAAGAGACCGATCCCCACCTGGTTACAACCTTCTCTCAGGTAGTTTTAGAGAACAAGAAGGTCCTCTCAAGCCTCCTTTTCTCGAGGCTAAACAACTGCAGCTCCCTCAGCTGAAACTCATACGACTGCAGACCCTTCCCCAGCTTCATTGCCCTTCTCTGGGTACTCTTCCAGATCTTCTACCAGAAGATCCATCACTTTCCCAGATCTTTTTGGTAATATATATATATTAGTGGAAAGGTAGGTGGACTATAGATAATCTTCCAGATTTTTCATCTACTGAACAGACAAAAATAAATGACTACTCAGTTGATGGCTCTGGGAATGCAGATATAAAGAGGACAATAATTTCACCTGCCTACAGAATTGCGTATTTTTAACCCTTCTTCCTATGTTCTGGCTAACTGCACTGAACTCACTGATTATTTTTCCTTTTATGGAGCAGAAGAATACTTGTTCTTTTCCCTGAAATTGTCCAAGCAGGACCAGGTCCTTTGGTTTTTGCCATTTGTGGAGTCAAAATCATAGAACTTAGTTCTAGAAATGATTCTGGGTCATCTTATTACTAGATGCTACTATCATTGGAGGTTGAAATGGGAGATTTTGATACTGCTCACCCTGAACCTAAACCTAATGTGGAGCTCAGCCTCAAATCTTAACATCCCAGTGCCTGAGCTTTAGAATCATAGAATCATTAAGGCTGGAAAAGACCTCTAAGTTCATCAAGTCCAACGTCAACCTAGCATTACTACCATGCTTGCCACTAAACCATGTCCTCAAGTGCCCTATCCACATGTTTTTTGAACACTTCCAGGGATGGTGACTCTTCCATTTTCAGCGTTTATCTAAAAGCGACCAAGTCCTCTCGGTAGTTTAAGCTCTGTCACCACTGTCATAGTAACTCTAGTCACACAAAATAAATTCACAGGTAAAGGAGGCTTCTGTAAGCAATTGGCTTCAGCTTGTTCTGTCCCTGTTTCCCAGCTGTTATACTTTAAGCAGCAGGCTATTGACACCCAGCAGTGACAGCGGGAAAAAAAAAAAAAAGGCAAACTGCCCGGAAAAAAATAGTGACTGCAATTTACAGTGACAATATTTGTCACTGAAGTTTTGTGAAATGTCCTTCACACTTAGGCAAGTCTGCATGCTGCCTTTGCATTTGATAGCAAAGGTGATGAACATAAAAAAATGAACCAGAAAGAAAATGTGTCTAGAAAAACAGTTTCATTCTAGAGAAATATTTTAAAATTTTTTTCCTTCTTATGATTTGCATATTTATATGGTCAAAATTTTACTTATATAAATCATGACTATTTCAAGTGATTGCTCTCCCCTCAAATTAATAGTGTGGAAATCAGGAAAATGTATTCTTTATCTTGCCCTTTCACAAATCCTAGACAAGAACAAGTATAGAACATGCACTTATGAATGTGATAGAGCTATAATGATTTAATGAGTTACAGCTTATCAGTTGAGTTCTATGAATTACTGTTTGCTTGATTTTCAGCTCTCCCTGCCTTTCAGGTCAATGTAAATCTTTAAATCAAGAAGAAGATGCTTTAGCTAAAATAGCTTGACTTTGAATTCAGTATGGCTACAAGGAGACATGCTGGCACTTAAGGGGGCTTAGCTAAGAGTAAGGTGTGTTATGTGAAGACAATGTAAATGAAGTCTGTACCTAAAGGAAACAGTTTTTTACATCATGGATTTCAGTGAAACTTCTTTACCTTGCACTAATATGAATGAAAGAATTAGATGAAAATTACTTCTGAAGTCTAGGCAGGTTTCCTTCTTTATTTTCTTCCATTCTACTTTCTTCTTTCTAGTATCTCCTGCACTGACATGCTTTTCTCTTTTGATTTGCTCTTAAAAGTTGACCTTAGCTTCTTCTCACACTGCAGAGAAGTGCACTTGCTGTGCACCAGTTTAATGTTAATGAGTATAAAGCTGTAAAGTGTAACAATAATTAAGTGGGCACTTGCAAATGATGAGCACTTGGGGGAAAATGCTGTTCCATGACTCAGAGACAAAGCAAATTCTTGACCTGGCTTTGGAGAAGGGAAAGATGAAAAAAAATGAGAAAAAGATTCTATCGGAGCTGCTGAAAAAAAACCAAAACAAAAGCCAACAGAATAAATATAGTAATTTGAAAATTCCTGCTTAAACTTCTTTTTCTGCTTGAGGCTGTGGAGTCCTTCCTGGAACAAGACAGTCCTTGGTAGACACTGCATTCACACAGTATACCAGAGTTAAAGGAGAGATGAAGCATTAATTCTATATAAAAAGGCATGCCAGAAAAACCTTATCTTCATGTGGAAAAAAAAAAAAAAATCTGTCTATGGTGGTGAATTTAATTACCCAGAAAAGTGTCAACCATCCATACCCTATTTCTGATCCCCTTCTAGCCTCCTTGCTTGTACTTCTCATCCCACTATAAGGGTAACTTTTTCCCTGGTGAGGCTTTTTCACTTGTGATGAGAAGCAATTACCAGGGAAATCATGTGAGAATGGACTAAGCCAACTGAACATAGGCTATTCCTCACTTTTCCCCCAGGTAAACTTCTTGCAGGGCATAAAAGGAGTGACGTTGATAGGTCTTTAACTTCAATTGTACAACAGGAAAATGCATTAATTGTTCTACCTTATTCTGATTTTTAAAAATTATGAATCAAATGGTGATCGATTACCGGGTGATCACAGGATCTCATGGATCATTCAATATAGACTGCAGTACCTATCCAATCTCTGAGCCTTGTAACATATGGTCATGAGAAAAAAAGGAAGAAACAACTTTGTCAGGTTTCATGCTGTATGCGTGAAGTTTTCATTTGAAGATTTCTTTCCATGACTCCCAGAACACACTTTTTCAACAGTTGAATCTTGTAATTAATTTGCAAACAAAACTGTTCCTGCCATGAGGCCTTGGTCCAAACCAGAAGTTCCAGCACTGCATGGTAATCCCATGTTGCTCACTATGGCTGCAATCCCACTTGATAAGCCTACCTGACTCTATGACTTAGACACTTAGCGTGTCAGTAAGGGAAAAATCCTATCTTCTTAGGACAGAATCATAGAACTTCTTGGATTGGAAGGGACATTAAAAATTGTCTGGTTTCAATCCCCTGCCATGGGCAGGAACACTTTCCACTAGACCAGGTTGCTCAAAGCCCCATCCAACCTGGCCACAAACACAGAATCATCGAGGCTGGAAGGCACTAGATCATCTCGTCCAATGGTCAAAACTAGCACCACCATAATCATCCCTTAACTGTATTCTCAAGTGCTGCTTCCAGATGCCTCTTGAACACTTTCAGAGACACCACCACTGCCCTGGGAAACTTATTCCAATGCCTAACCACTTTTTCTGTATAATTTGGTTTTTCTAGTAGTGAGTCTGAACCTCTCCTAGTGCAACTTTAGGCCATTTCGTCTCATCTTTTTGCTTAAAACATGCAGCCACAGTGCTTCTAAGAAGTACGTTTTCCTGGTCTGATTTCCCAGGTTTTTTCCTTTGGAAAGATGAATGGATAATGCATCTCCAGGGAGCAACTTTCTCTTGCTAAGCTGTATGTTAAAGTCAGAGACCACCTATTTTTCTATTATTTTTGCTATAATGTTTTCAGACTGATAGACTATGAACTAAAATTAAAACTGACCACTCTAGAGCATTGTGTGATTTTGCTCATAATGCAGATTTAAAAATATTGTAACTGATCTGATTGTTGTATAAATTAAAATTATCAGTTTATTAAACTTCTACAATTTATTTTTCTTCATAGTCAGACCAACATCTGTTATTTCATTGCAGTTCTTCACTACATTATAATTTTGCTGCTCCAGTTTAGTCACAATCATTGTAGATAAACTCCATTACAGATGCTTCTATAAGCATCTCTGTGGTGAAGCTAAAAATCTAGGTCAATTTTTTCACCAAAAAGTGAATCAAATTTCTTTCTGATGATATTAGAAAGTGTGATAGGGTAAACTCTGATGGACTCCTAAACTTTGATCAGCATTACTAACCCTTACCATGAAATTACATACTTCTGTGTGCAGCAGCTACTAATAAATGCTCATCCAGCTAATGCTTCATTACAGTTAGGGCTTATCAACTGTGGGAACCACATGGCACTCTCATTTACTTCTGTGTACTTCCAAATACTCTCATCTCTATGGCAGTGTGACCAGGCAGGAATATGGGAGAGAATTTAGCTCCATGAGCCTATCTCATGGGGGAATTACATAAGTAAATGAATATCACTGAAAACATGGATTAAAAGAATCCTAAATAAGGTGTTTAAAATCCTCTCCTCTCCTGGGCAGTTTCAGCAGCTTCCTTCTTTTATGCTCTTAGCCTGAATATCTTAACAAAAATAACATTCCTATTAGTCCACTGGGTCTCTGGACATGAAATCCCTATCTAGCACTCCTAGTGCTTTATGGAGTAGGTTTTGGATTTCATTAATTTCACTTTTAATACTCAATCTCCCCAAGCAGCTTGGTAGGTTGTACAGACAAGAACTCTTCTGCCTTACACTGTAACCTTTTAATCCTCAACCAGTCCAATAGGAGCAAACGGACACATGAAACCTTTGACACTACTCAAAATGAAGATAGGCTATGCAACCTGAATTACTGGTATATCTGATGTTTTCTAAATGTTATGATAATGCTTTGGTCAAGTAGGATGGTTTTCTTCTATTTCTACCCTCAGTGTCAGGCAAGGATCACATCACTCTATCACTGCTGCTGTCATGGAATGGTATAAACCAATCTTCCTGAAATCCTTTGCTCTGTTCTTTGAGGTCATCTGATAAAAGGTGCTAAAATAAGAACTGTGAGTTATTTATATATTAATTCACTCTGGCATATTTGTTTCAGGAAACTTCATTTAGGTGCACTGAGAAATCAACATCAAAGAAAGATAGAGTTGCACACAGTGTATGCTAATGACCAGAGAAACAAAACAAAAGGCAAGCAACCAAAAAAACACAAACCAACCAACTAAACTAAAGAAAAAGAACAAGGAGAATAAAAAGTCCCTATATTATTTTTTCTATACCTTTTGGGGCAGTCTTGTTCAGATTAATAGTGAATTAGATCCTGTTGATAGCTGCAGGGCAACCCAAAATATAGGTGGAGATAATATAATTAAGAAAGTGACGGTCCAGGAAAAAATATTATGTGATTAAAACCCTCTGGATTCCTTGGTTTTCAGCATGACTTTTTTTTAGTGGAACTTATTTCTTAGAGTTTTGAGATGCTGCGGTTCTCTATCAGTCTTCAAAATATCTTGAGTAGAACATTCAAAAACTGCCTACTCCAAAGTTCCATATCACTTCTGAAGTTGTGGAACAAGCTACCAGCAGAAGAATTTTTTAAAAACTTTTCCCTATTCATTCTCCAGGGTTTTCCTTTAGAAGCATTTGGGTTTTTTAACGAATTCATACATATATATATAAATAAATAAGGCTGGTAATATTTTGGGGTTGTTTGCTCAGTTCACTCCATCACTTTGAAAGACTATTTTCATATATGCACATAAAATGAAGCACTCTGATCTCTGGGGGTAAAAGCAGAATTTCACTGGGAAGCACCAAGACATTCCTCAAAAACTTTCTGGCGTAATTATCTATAATGAACCTTAAAGCTTGAACTCTCAATTCCATAAACAAAGGCAGTATATGTGCACTGAGGGAAGACTTTTGTCAGCAAAATTGTTACAGTAAAGGCCTAGGCAACACTTCATCTATCTGTCACTTGTCTTGAGAGGGCAGATTACTTTTTCCTCAATCTTGGCACATCCAATTAAAGCAGACTTACAACCCAGGCAGGTGTAAAGTGCAAGCCAGCACTTGTTCACATTAGCAATTATCAATGGGAAAAATACATAAGTACTGAGGCTTGGCACAACAAGTTACCCTGGCAACTGTTCGTGCTCAGAACCTCAGCAGAGACTAACATGACAGTTTGACATCTTTCCCCACTAAAAAAAATAATAAAATAATAATAAAAAAATTTAAAAATTATTGTGTTCTCTCTCTCTGTGTTTTTTCCCTTCCCCTCTTCTCATGCTGTTTTCCCAAACCTCTTGGCAGTGACCCAGCCTTGTTTAACATTAGTTGCTTACCTACAAGCAGGAACTCCCATGTGTTGCCAGCCTTTAGAGCTTCCTCTGTGGACACCAAATGCATTTAATGTTTACCTGACTAAGGCTGCTGTCCAGGAAGGAAGGATGGAGGGTTGGAGAAGCTGTATTAGTGCTCTTGGCAGAGGATAGTCAGAGACCTTTTGGCCAAGACAAGCTCACTTGATGTTGAAAAAAAAATAAAAGGAGAGAAAAGAGCCTCAAGTTGTACCAGGAGAGGTTTAGATTGGATAGAGAAAATTTTTTTCATATAAAGAGTTGTCAAGCTCACACAGCCGAGGTGGTGTGGTCACCATCCCTGGAAGTGTGCAGAAAATGTGTTGATATGGCCCTTTGGGATATGGTTTAATGTTGAACATGGTGGTAGTGCTAGGTTGATGATTGGACTTGATCTCAGAAGCCTTTTCCAACCTTAACAATTTACGATTCTATGAATGTTATCGGGATTATTTTGTCCCAATATTCTGGAATATCCAGTAAGACACACCACTCATCCATGGCAATTTGCCTCAGTATATTGCACTCATCCGTGGCAACTTGCCTCAAGATATTGGTGCCTCTGACTTATGCACGGACTTTGCAAACAGTTCTCTCTTTATCCCCTGCCTTCTCAAATAGGAAGAGAAAGTCAATCGGAAGCAGACTACACACTTTTTGTGTGCAGGGGAGTAAACCCTCCTCCTTAATTCCACCAAGGAACTCAGCCCAAACAAACTCTGAAGAAAGCACAGTGTCAGATCATACCCAATTGCTCAGCCTTGAGAATGGAAATCTTGAAGAAGAGTCAGCATCCTTTTTGATTAGGCTTTGTCCTGTGGGCTGTTTGCGGACTAAGTTGTTTGAACTTGTCGACTTCATTAGCTGCCAATTCTTTTATTTCTATTTGGCATTTTTATGTCAAATAGAATAAAAAAGTGAGATGTGGACATTCAAATTTTGTTAATTAGTGACAGTTTCAGTAAAAGTTTACCTGACTTTCCTTTTGACATAGATTGCAAGCTATTTCTTTTTGTTGGGATTTTTTTAATGTCCTTTTTTTTAGGAAGTCTTTTGACATCCATTGTTTTCCTTCACTCTTATTTTGTCTTTGATTTGGTTCACATCTTTGAATGTTAAAAAGTTGCATTTAAATCCTAAATATCTACATCTCATTTGATTTTATTTTCAGTGGTTTATTTTGTTTCCTCTTACTCCCTTGATATGTGTTATTTATATCCTTCAGCTCATCTTGCTCTCACTCATTTTCATCTCCAAATGGAGAATAGTGAAAGGACTGAGGAGGATTGTCCTTTTTTCAGGGGGAGGAAGCTAGGTATACAGTAAAAGATTTCATGGTGCAATTGAGCTTATAGTCTGGTCTTTACTCTTAAATTCTAGACAAACAGAACACATACTCTGAAAGATATGTGGAAAATCAAAGTAAACATCTTCCAGTGTTTACAAGAAAATTCTGCATTTGCTTATTATTGTATATGCTACAGCCTTAGACCTCACAGATTTCAAAAGAGTAGGTCTTGGCTGTGGAATAACATTGACCTGAAAATTCAAGATGTGGAGCCAAATCTTACTGCCCATGTTCCTGTGATCTTTTCCCATGGGCAAACAGAATCCATGGTGTAACTTTAATTCTGTCAGCAGGATGAAGGCATAA
This sequence comes from Campylorhamphus procurvoides, assembly GCA_013396655.1. Taxonomy (NCBI): domain Eukaryota; kingdom Metazoa; phylum Chordata; class Aves; order Passeriformes; family Dendrocolaptidae; genus Campylorhamphus; species Campylorhamphus procurvoides. The sequence goes on from WBMV01006900.1 coordinate 606,354, forward strand.
TAAATAAAAGTAATACACATTTTGCAACATTAAACAATCTTTCACAGCTAGTCAATCTGACAATTTTGACCAGCATTAAATTTACTGGAATGTTTCTAATCATGAACAAGAAACAAAGTCATACTTCCTCAGGTACAGTTGCGTTCATTAAAAGGGTGAGCCAATAAACATTATTACTACTTTCATATTCTGGAACTAACAGAAACTCGTTCCTTTCCCTGCTATTCTGTGGACTGCATTGCAATCTCTTCCACAACATAATTTAATTTAAAAATCATGATGCTATAAGTACTTGAGAAGCAGTTACAGCCATTCAGTCAGAGAAAGGTCATGTTAACATAAATATTGAAAAGAATGATAATTAGGCAAGAAAAACAGCAAAACACATTAGAGAGAAATGAGGCAATTTTTAAATGTTAACATCTCAATTCAAAAATGTTTACGTTACATTTAATGGTTCCATTCTCAATGAGCATTCCACTAAAAAAAATTGCTGAGCAAAATTATGAAAGAGAATTACAACTGAAAATGACATTGTATCCATTTTATCATCTTGAGAGAAAATGAATTGTCTGAATCTTGTTAAACACAATAGAATTCAAATAGTCTGAGCATGATTTACTGCAGAATAAAGCAAAGTACTCTCTTATTAACAGAAAAGTACTTATTTTTTATGATAGTTCATAATTTAAAATTCTGAATATTTGAAACAGCTGCAAAATACTTGTTTCTATGAGTTATCTAATACATATTGAGTTGGGTACAGGTAAGAATGTCTCAGCAATGTTGGCAATTTTATAGCCTGAAATACACTGTGGCTGCTTCTCATACTATTGTTTTCTACATAATCTGGCCTTGAGATCAAGAAACTCACATTAAACACTTCTAAAACTCCCCAAAAGACTAAGCTGATTGTTGTTTCAGGGTGGCTTACAACTCAAAGTATATGTTTTTCAACTTTAATTTTAAGAGATGGTTTCTTAGTTTAAAACATTACAAGAAACCTTAAAGCTTTTATCAAAAACTTCCTGGTGTTAAATATGCTTAGTCAATTTTTCTTTTCACTTTTGGCTGTTACCATTTTAATATGTTAATTTTAAAAGAAATTTTAAGGTAAAAAAACTAAAATTCCCTCTGAGGAAAATATGAATCAATGTTCATTCTGGTTTGTTATCTACACAGACACAACAATCAGAGTTAGAATGCCATGATAATGCAGCAGGAGGATGATACAGTCCCCAAAGCAAGGTCATTGCAATACAGCTAAACAGGAATAAACAAGTAAAAGTCTAGTCAGAGGCACAGAGCAATAAGGACATGGGCTTCTAACTTAACCTTGATTTTGTTTTATTCTTGGTGTATTTGCCACAATATAAAGCCTTGAAGTTGAACCCACACAATTGTCAGGGAAACACTTCTGGTTTTATTTATTTTTCAGTCAAATTTGAGGAGAGAGTGGTAAAACAGAAGTCAGATATTAGGAAGAAGCGGTTAAGACATTGTGAGAAGGAACAAATTTAACTAAGAATTTCTTCTTTGATTGCAACCTCCTACACCCTTCTTTAAAATGCAAATGAATCTACTTAAGAGAATTTACTTTAAAAGAGCTGTCACATGAGACTACTCCTATTTGTAGAGATCTGAGAAGCTAAATTTAAAGGAGAATAGCAGAAGAGATTTCTGAGACCTTAGAGATATAAGTGTATATAAAATATCTCAATAAAAATGTGTTCCTGTGGTTTTCATTCTCAGGGGTCAGGTTCTCTTCCCTTCATGCAGCACTGCATCTGCCAGTGATGTAACGTCAGCAGATGTCAGTATGGGCATCACAACAGCAGCATGAGAAAGTTGCTTGTCATTGCTGTAAACAGCAGGACTGTGATTCTAGCAAGAAAAATCATGGGCACCAGAAAGTCCAGCTACCGGTAACACTTCTCCACCACTTTTTTCTCTAAGCTCTTACAAGTGAAACTTATATGTTAAAAAAAAAAAAAAAAGATAGTAAGTGCATAAAAGTACAACAAAAAATGTGAGGCAACAATAGCAGAAGCAACAAAAGCCATATCAGAATTGTGGCTATACTTTTTTTCTCTTTGGTACAAATATAGCTACTTACTCCTCATTACTAACTGGGACTATTGCTGGGTCATTTTCAGGACATCTAAAGGCAGAACTCCTCTGATTTCCATAAAGAGGCTGTTTACAAGTAGAAACCTGTCTTTTGGTCTAGATCAGATTATGTCTCATAATCAGGTATCTATCTGCAGAAAGTTTAGCAAAAATGTACTTCAAAATATTTAAAATCCCAAATTTCTCAGCTTTACTGGTACTTTGGTTGTGGAGTCTTTCCATGGGAAAAACTGGAAGAGTACAGATTAGTAGAAAAAAAAGTGTAAAAAAAAATAAAAGGCGCATCAATAAATTATTCTTTGAGAGCCTACACAGAAACATTCCTGGTTTATGTTTTGGGCTTTTTTGTAAACCTTCCTGGGGGAGATGCTGCAGCTTCTCACAATCAGCTTTGCCTGGTGTTTTGCTTTCTTGTTAGAAAGTTCTCCCAGCACTTTCACCCTGAGCTTTCTGATGCAGTTGAAGTCTTTGCTTCTTACTTTATTCAAAGAGGACAAAGTTAGAATGTTTTACTCCTTTTCTCTTTGTAGGTCTCTTCTGCATGTTTGGAGATGATTATTTTGTTTTCCTTCAGTCTTTTGGTCTCTAGACTAAACAGTCTCAGCTCTTCTAGGGATTACACTGATTTCATAATGTCTGGTTGCCATTTTTGGAATTTGAACAAACTCAACCGATGTGTAAGGATGCTAGGTTGACCAAAGAGTCTTTAAAATGTAAATATGTTTTACACAGTAATATTTCATGATTGTTGCATAGGAAATTTTTGTTTACTAATACAGATAAAAATAGCAAGGAACATATGGAGTGAACTGATATAAGTAACACTGGCCAGTAGTTTATCATATCAAATATATGATATATAAAACTATATGTTTTACTTATCAGAGGTCAGCTCTTTGGGTGCTATCCTACCCTAGTTCAAAAATATTTGATGACCAATATACATGTGATTTTTAAAAAAGAAGCTGGTCTAGATCTTACTTCTGTATGTTCACCTGTTTCTGATGTAAAAACCATCAAAAAACTCTTGAAGGTTTTGAAAATGATTTATAACACTCTCCTGAGAGCTGAGCTGGAGTGATGATATGGAGCCTTTAAACCTTAGCTTTTACGCTTATTTTAAAATCAGGATTTGGTGTCTGCACAAGCCATTGGATATGGGGAAGCGGCCTTTTTCCAGGGGGATTGACTATGCACACAACAACTTAAATCTGTGGAAATGAATCAACTGAGTCAGCTGCTGATGACTGCGGAAATGGCCTGGATGCCATTTGCTGTTACCTTTTTAAGCAGGAGCTTGAAATGAGGAGGATTATAGCAAAACTGTCATTGAGGAGAGATCGACTGACTGGAATTTGCAATGCAAACCTATTGTTATCCCTTATGCAGAAGAAAGATAAGTGGGAAAAAAACAGCCATGAGAGTTCTCTCCCAGCTGCAGTTTAATCTTATTTATTGTTGATATTTATTTATATATATATATATTTAAAAGCTTAAATGATTTGTTAGCTATACATCAAGCTAACCCCTATAAATGTAGCTTCTAATACTGTTTATCATTATTCTCTTAGTGCCTAGAAACTAGTACCATGCTTTAAAGACCCACTGTGGAAGTCTCTGATTGAGACAAGGGCAGATGCAGCCTGAGAGGGCTCACAACATAGGATTTTGAAAACACGGAGTATATGACCAGATAGACATCAGGAGGGACAGGTGGGGTGGCAAAGTGATATAAAAGTCAGTATGTTTACTTGAAGAAGGAAACTTTGCAGCAGATATAGGTGTGTCAATGCAGAATAGGTGAAGAGGTCTTTCTCCTCATTTTCTTTGTGATTTTTGTCTCTGTGGCATCAGATAAAGTCCTATCCTCTGCCTGGATGTTTCTGGGCTCCTCACTACCTCTGCATAAAGCCAGCTATGGAAAGAGGGCAAATTATTTCCAATAGAGACAACTTCTGGGTTTGCCTAACACTACAGGAGGGACTTTAGCACAGCTGGTGGAAAACATTCATACAAATACCTTAGATTAAGTTTACTGGTATCTGTCTTGCACTATGAGCATCTACTCCCTAAATAAAAATTTTAAAAAATAATAACATTACAAAGGGCTACAAAGCCTCCACAGCCTTAAAAGATCAAAGGGGAAAAAAATTAAAATTATGTCTTCTTGGTTAAATGCAGACTAGAAAAGCAAGCACTGCAGCCGAAGTAAGTCATAGAGAATCTGCTCTATTTGTTGTTGGTTTTGTTTGTTTGTTTGTTTTTGTTTACACTGTGGAAGTTCTAGCCTGAATTATTACTTCACGTTTGTAATGACACAAGAAGAGATGGTTAATTAATTACCCTTGACCTGTCTGAATTTTGTAGTTTGAAGCTGGCATCCTGGTTTCTAATGAATTTCACAGAAATGTCCATTCTCTCTTTTATAGTTTCTGATGTAAAGTCTACTCCTATGGCAAAGGAGTTCAATGTTCTATTCAAAGGATTTTGTATATGCCTATGCATATTCTGAATTCATCTCCTACCCCAATAAGCCTTTCCAGTGTCTAAGATCAACTGAAGTGGCTCCAGAAGTAGTTGGCAAACAGAAAAACATAACAAGTACTGGTAAGTTGTGATCTCAATGAATGGGTTCCCAGCTATTCATCACTTCTCTCATCTCTCCCCATGACATGGGTTTGAACAAAATAACAAAAAATTTACTTAATTTGAGAAGTTCTGGATGCCACTCGTCTGGTTGTGTTCAAGACTAGGTTGAATAGGTCTTTGCGCAGCCTGACCTAGTTAAAGTGTCCCCTGTCCATTGTAGGGGAGTTGGAACTATATGATTTTTAAGGCCTCTTCCAATTCAAACCATTCTGTGATTCCATGATTTAATTACACCCATTGTACGCTAACTTTTAGGATCTGTTGTTAAGTTAATCTCTTCAGTGAGAGAGAAGGCAACATGAAACAACAGGCAGTGAGATCCAATTGGGGAACAATTAAACTTTAAAAATACTCTCTGTGGTCCTGAAGGTTAGTATTTGCACTTGTCTGCACAGCACAGACTATTAATAGAATCAGTATGTTTTGATTTGTGGGTTTTTCTCCACAGGAACTGTTTGGACAGCATACTCTACAGAGTGTGCTGCAAGTGGTAGCTGGGATTTTCCATTTTACTGATTATGCTGCCTCTAGAAACCAAAAGTACAGGGGCTGCCCAGGCTTCATTTTTCATCATATAGATGCTTGTCATGTTGAAATATGCACTTTTGCAGGTTTATAGACCTGAGGTAGTTAAAAACATGCAATGCATTTTTCTATTTGATTTTGCTTAAGTCAAAAGTCCTCATGATGCTCTGGAAACTGGAGATGTCATATATCCAAAGTTACATGTTCATATGCAGCATTTATATAGAATTTATATAGGTTGGAAAGGGCCTCAAAGACCATTCAGTTTCATATGAAGACAAGGTGTCTAACCCATATTCTCAGGAGAACAAGGCAATACACTCAATGGAGTGTGTATTCATCTCCTAAGGCACAGTCCAAACTGTGAACAAGATAACACCCTGGAGATAGCCTCACAGTCAAATTAGGTTCTGTAACTTAGGCGACTATTGGCATTTGAGATGTTCTGGACTATCCCATCTGATCTCAAGCAGCCATTACAGGAAGACAGGGATCTCCTATATACTCTGTGACAGGCAGATGACCTCAGTATCAGAAATTATGATGATTCATGCACTTATACACCTGAATGGTGTCTTGTTGATTACATTGACTATCTCTTCATTGACTGAAACTATAAACACCTAGCATACAGGTAGACACTTGTCTGTAGTGTAGATACATAACAGACACCTAAAAGTAGTTAGCTGAATTCAAAGCCACACAAGGCAATAAGCAAAAAGTGCTTTAATTTATCATTGGAAAAGAGCCTCCACTTGGGTGAAATGAACAGCTTCTTATCTGCTGAACAGTTAAACGGCAACTGAAATTAAGTAATAACACAGAATTTAAATATGTCAGTGCAATGCAAAAGGCAGATACACTTGAATGATACAATATCATCACCATACCAGGGTTCACCTGAGAAACTTGCAATTAAACCAGAAAATAAACCTACTACAAGCAGTTCAGAGACAAAAAAAATCCAAAGTCAAATGAAAATAATTCTATTGATTGCTATGAACACAAATTATTAGATGCTGCCTAGAGATATGGCTACTTGAACTGATACTTCTCTGTCCTTAAAAATAACTGACTTTGCAGTGGAAGAAAAAAAAAAGAAAAAGCTGTTTGGGAGGAAGACAGGATTAAATTCCTGGAACTCTCGACCCATTGAAATATCTTCCCCCATATTAATATCTATATTCTGGAAATGCACCATTTTAGAGCAATTATTCCCATCCCAGGAATATTTGTCTTTTCAGCGTATAATTGAGTTGTCCTGGAAAAGGAAGAGATTGTAGACAACTAGTTTGGGTTGCAAATATAACAAGAGAGTATGTTTTAAACTGGAACATTATTTGAATTCTGCTGGTTACAGTAGGAGACAGAGAGATGCCTTAAGTCTTTATTCCCATCATCTTGGTCTTTTTTTGCACAATCTATTTCGTTACTGTAAAATCTTAGAGGCAATTTTGAGTTTATACTCCACTCTAAGTCCTCTCCATAGGTAATCAGTTGAAATTGCTGTTAGTTTTGCTACTTTTATATTGCCTTAATTCTGGGTCATCTACAATTTTTGAAGCATCTAAAGGAGACTTGAAGGGAAGGAATGTTGCATCTTCTAGAACCAGGCCCACAACCATTTTAGAGGTCTATACAATCTTGTAACTTTAATGGTGTAGTTCCATCACCTTCCCCCTTTACTCCTCCTGGTTTTAGTGAGGCATACAAATGTTTGCAAAAGGGTTTTCTTATTTTCTGTCGTATTTTTTTTTGAATTACAGAGTCTAACACATTTGAGGCTCCGCACTTCAATATTTTTCCGTTGGTCTGATTACCTTGTAATTTGATCTTAGGTAACAGCAGATCTCTAACATTCTATTTTCCCACAAAAGAAATGAAAAAATAAATCTGTTTTTCTCTCATATCATAGAATCAAAGAGTCATTTCTACTGAAAAAGACTTCTAACATGGAGTCCAACTGTTAACCCAGCACCACCATGCTCAACAATACACCATGTCCCCAAGTATCATATCCATACACCTTTTGAACACTTCCAGGCATGATGATTCCATCACTTCCCTGAGCAGCCTGTTCCAATGCCTGACCAACCTCTCAGTGAAGAAATTTTTTCTGATATCAAATATAAATCCTTCATGGCACTCCTTGAGGTAATTTCTTCTTATCCTGCCACTTGTGAGGAAGTGACTGACCCAACACACTCTTACAATTAGATGTGTTACCATAACTTGTCCCTCCTTTGTGATAAATAGCAGAGGCCCTCAGTGACATCAAGGTAATTTTTCTTTGTTTCCTTTGGAGGCAGGGCAGAACAGCATGTTGCAGCATTTGACTGATAAGGCATGCTGTCTCATAGAGATGCCATTCTTCTAAATTCCAAGTCTGGGAATATCCATAATATTATATTGTGCATTTGTAATTATTCACTTGGGTAGACTGTGATAAAGAAAACCTTAAATGAAGCTCACAACAGCAGAAATCTAAATTCTCTCCTATATCATTATTACATATTTAGAGATCTTTCAACACAGACATCCCAAAAGTTGGCAAACAAGTCTGTACATTTTTTGACCATCTCATGACACACTGTTCACAAAATGCCTGAAACTCAACACATGCTAGACATGCTAATTTTTCTATTTTAGCTGAAAAAAAAATCACACTGTCATAAATCACCATCACTCATGTATTTTCTGGAAATATGTTTCTGGGAATTACTTCAACAAAAAAGACAACAATCCTGCATATAGATAAAAATCACACTCTCCCTCCCCCAGCCCCCCCAAAAAAGGTGAAAAACCCAGCAACAAAACATTCCCAATCCAAATGCAGTTGCCAAATTTTTTTCTCAAAAAAAAAAAAAAAGAAAAATTAAAAAAATTCCCTATTAAAGTTGTCTTGAAAAGTGCAGGACCTCAGTTTGATAGACCCAGCTTAATTCTCAGCCCTTCCTTTGCCACCACATGTGACAGTGTTGTGTGAGTTCCTCACTATCCTCTTATGGGAAGGTCCTTCCTTAAAGAAATGTCCCAGAGGGAGGTAAAGGTAGGGCTGTGATACATCACATGAATAGGAGGCACAGTAAATAGAAGTAAACAAATGTACACACTTCTGTAGTAATTTTCTTTTTCTTCCAGCAAGCAGGGCATTCTGAACTTGGAGAAGTTTTAAATTTAGCAACTTTCATACTGTGTTTTCAAGCTTTATCTCTGTGAATGGCATAGCTCACAAAGATTTTAGCTCTCAGGGATTTCATCTTGTGGTAGGTAGGTCTGTTTTCCAACAAAATCATCAAGCTGTAGCCATGTGAGCTTGCCTTATTACCCGCCAGGGAACCCTCATGGAAGAGAGGTTTGCCTAATGCCTTGGCAGTGGGAAAATCTTCATTTGATGTCCATGGCTTATTAGACACAAAAAGACCTCGTTCTGAGATCAGTGAGGTGCATGATCTCTGCTGTCTGCTTGAGTGTGAATTGGGACTGAGGAGGATACACCACCAGTGGACATAGGGGAAGACTTTAGTGATCGTAATGAAAAAGACCTGAAATAATTTTCCATCAAACTACACAACTGTAGTGAGGAAGTCTGGCACATGCCTTTCCACCTTCTTCTTTTCCTCCCACCTGACAAGGTCACTCTGCCACTGGTGGCAGACACAGGGAGCAGGGCTGAAGATGATTTCCAATTTCTTGGTCAGTCCTTTTGTCCCTTGTTGCTGAAGCTCTGACACATGTTCTCTTCCTTCAAACCTGTCTACTGCCTCAGCAAGTGCTCTTCCTAAATCAGCTTTACAAGTATATTTAACTACCAGCTAAACATAATTTCCTTTTTTATCTTTTTTACTGAATATGCACTATTACTCTTATTTTCTAGTTGGAGAATTCTTGAGAAATTTGTGTGAACTTCTTTTCATTAACATTTTTCACTCTGGAAATTTTGAGTAATGCTTTCCAAAGTACTTTTCAGTAGTGGAGCAGTGAATAATGAGAATTTATTTCCCTTTTCAAAAGTAATTAATAAACAAAGAGGAGATATTGCTTTCCTACAAAATCAATAGATTAATAGAATGTTTTCTTCTTGACAGCTATAAAAGAAATGTAAATTACCGCAATGCCAGTTCTCAGAAAATAAAATAAAGAAGAGCTGACTATGTTAGATGTACAATACAGATCTGAGGGCAACTCCTGGACTCTCTATAGGGAAACAGTAGTTGTGGTGATCCAAAGATGCCTTTGTTTTCTACATAGTATTTTAAGCAATATATAAGTGTATGAAAAGTGTTTTCTAACTGTGTGATCAATTGGCTGTAATGGTCAGTTCAGAAAAAGCCATCTTACATGTTCTGTGGTTCACTTGATGGAAACAGAAGTTGAGGCAAGGATTACCAGTAACATATTTTCTTGAGAACTGGAGGCTATTTAAAGTATTTATTGTGATTCCAAGTGAAGTACATGGCAGAGGCTGTGCAGAGGAGGAGTTAGGGAAGGGGAAGCATAAGGATGAAGACAGTTCAGGATGAAATGAGATAACCAAATCAGATTTTAGATATTCCGTGACCAGACTATGATGTCAAAGTGCACTGGAAAGTGCGTTTGAAATGTGAAAAAAAATATGTTTGAGTGAAAAATCTACTGTCATAACACTGAGATGTGCTAAAGGGCAAGGAGGAGAAAATACAAACTCTCCAGTCAAAACCAAAATCTTGAAGCAATAACAGGAGGCGATCATGTTCAGCAATTAGGGACACAACTAAAGATAGGATAAAAACTACTTACAAGCCATATGAACCAGAAAATAGAAACACAAGGTGAAGTAAGAAGTCAAAAGAAACAATTAATTGTGTGCAGGGAAAAGAGAAATATCAAATAATAAAACTACACCAATAAAAGTGTTGTTTTGAAATTTTTGGAGTATGATTCTTTTTCTTTTAAAAAAAAAAAATACTGCATAGAATGGGAATAATTCACATGCTCAGCTAATCAAAAATGTTCCTTAGCAGAGTAGCTAAGAGCTTGGTCTAAATTAACTATCAAAACTTGGCAAAGGGACAAAGACTCTGCAGACAGGGTCTCAAAATGCTGTAATCAGTATGCAGCTGCTATAAAGGTTGGCACACCGTTAGGATGCAAAGAGAAGAAGAATCAGATTCTGTTTTGATGTGAGTGTAAAAGGGAAAAGCAAAGCAATTTGAATTTTTGTTTTTGAAAGACTAAATGGTTCAAAGCCATCTTGAATTCCATTGTAGGAACATCGGGAATAAATATCAGGTATGAAGTGAGTAGAAATGTTTCATCAAATAAAAAGCAGATGTAATTCTCCAGTCTGATTTCAACCTGTTCTCATTGTATATAAAAATACAAAGTAAAATTGGAGAAGTGAAAAAAAACTCAATATATTTTGAAGTGGAAAATTCTAAGCACTCCAACATAGTCAAGCTGAAACCTTTGTACTTGCCAGCGCACCTCTCCATATGTGCACAGGCTTTGCCCTGAGCCCTAACCTTCCTGTGCTTATTTCAGAGCAAAACATCAAAGGCAATGGGATTTCTCATTGAACAGCCTAAAACAGCTCCCTGCTCACTTCTCAGTGTCTCCAACACCACACACAGGCATGCAAATTTCTCTGGTTGTGCCATCAGGAACTTACACAACTAGTCAAAGCTTTCTGGTTCTGCTCCAGTTCCCTGATGTCTGGGTCCCTTTGAGCCTTGAATGACTTCACATTCTCTTTACCATCCTGTAAAATGGGTATTTCATAATCTGCATGCAGAAAGCCTGTGAAAGGAGAAAATGGGTATTGTCCCATAGTCTTCTGAGACTGGGTGTATTGTAGGAGCAAATCATAATATGTGCAGGTAGGGGCACACCTGCATGTTGGACTAGATGTTCATATATACTGTACTGACTGTGCACCATCACAAATTAGAAGTAATGGCTAAACAACAAGAAGAAATATCACTAAAAGGGTCTTTGTTGAAGATGCAGAACTATACTAACAAGTAATTACACAAATTGGTGTTGGCTCTTGGACCCAATTCTTTGGGAGTCAGATTTGAATTTTGACATGTCATATAATACTAAAATGGGATGTGGAATGTTTGTTTGACTGGCCTAACAAAAAGCAGCAGTAACTATGAAGTTTTCTATTAAAAAAAAACATGTCATATAGCAAAATTGAAAAGAAAAAAGACAGGCAGCTATAATAACCATGTAAAATAGAACTTGCTTCAATCAATTGACCAGGAAAAATATTTGAGTATTATTGCCAAAACCCAAATCTCTAAAGCCTCAGCCCACTCAAAACTGCAGTGGGAAAACAAACAGTGTGCAAATTATATTTAGGGACCACAACATTTATCAAAGATGATCATGGTTCTGATACAATAATAATTCAACCACAATAATAGTTCAACATTAGTTTCCTGATAAACCCAAACATTATTCATAATCAGTTACCTCAACGTACCGCAAAAGATCAGAAGCATTTCTAAAACGACACAGTGTAGAGCAGGCAAAATTTCGGTCAAAATTCTCCATTTTAGAGAACACAAATTACAATTAAATATGTACAGGCACTGTCCCCATCCTGTTTCCTCTGAGGGAACTATGGAGAGATTTATCTGTAAAATGCCAATGAAGGAGATTGATTAACATGCACTTAGGAGGAAAATATGCATAATAAATTACCAGGAAGCTGCAACTGGACCAGCTGGGGCTGTGCTACTACAGGTGCTGCTCTCAGCACCACTTACTCTGCAGCCACACCAGCTCCCTGTTGCAGTTCCCTGTGTGCCCCCAGACTGCTGGGCCAGAAACAGTGGGAACAAACATGAGGTGGAAAGCAGAAAGTTATGCCAATTTTCCCCCAAAAAGACAGCAGAAGGAAATAAGTTGAGAAAAACATGAAAACAAACTTCAGGTAAAGACAGTGATTGCAGAAGTTGCAAGTTAGCTACTTTCCATGTGTTTTTTCCATCACTATGTAACTTGTTTAAATATGCTCAGGACACTTCAAGGTCCCCATTGGAATTAAGATTTCCCTGGCTGGGAAAGCACAACTAACCAGTTTGTAACAGGAAAAGTCAGGGTATCAGGTAAGAAGCTGGTCAACATATGTTGGGGGATGCAACAGTATATGTATATGTGTATATCTGCAGGAAAAGATATTCAAAACCCATTTTGCACACTTGGCATGTAGCAATAGTGAGCCCAAAAATCAGAGAAACAAAACACTGCAAGAAAATTCACAGTAATAAGAAGACATCATCAGCTGGATCCTAAGCAATACTAAAGTGTGGAACAGGTTTTGTTTTATTTTTTTGGCACTATGTTCCTCTCTTTCCATTTTAATGAGGATCTTCATATGTTCATGTTTAAAATGACTCACCATTTTTTTTCCCCTCCTACCTACAATTTCACTGACTTTACAAAAAATTAATTTTGTTTACTCTCAGCTCCCAGAGTGCCGGTAATTAGCCATAATCAGGAATGGTACAATTCAGATAACTACTTCTTTGTGTATTTTTATTTTTCCCTTACATCAAGCTATATTACTCTTGAAAGTTTTAGAACATTGTGGTGATAATGAAAAGCATTGGTTCATTCACAGGCTATTGGATTAGGTGTTTTTTCAAATCTCACTGTGAATAAGGTGGGGGAACTCTCCCACAGCTATACTCACTCATATCATGCTACTTACAGGATCCTCTGCCCACTGCTTCAAAATGGTCATCTCCCTAGAAGGGCTGAACATCCATTTCACGGGGAAAATAGCATCCGGCACTGCAGGGCAGGATATGGAAGCTATCATTCATAGAATTTGATAAAGTCTCTTTTTTTGATTGCTTTAAAAATGTCTGTGTTATGAGTAGTTCTAATATTTTAGTGGTATCATTTGAGAAGGGTGGTATCTACCTTGTCATTTCCTACAGAAAATTGTATTTTTTTTATCATAAAGCAAATACAAGGTCTATACAAGCTACTGTCTCCTACAACTTGAAAGTGAGCCATGGCCCTGCAGAACCAATATGGTTCCACCACTATGGCACAATGGGTATGGATGTAAGGCAAATGCTCAAAAATACTGTTCATGCAGCCTATGAGGACTGCTAACTAAGCTTTTGACTGTAGTAGTGATGCCACTTGTTCAGGAGGTGGTCTTGTTATGCTGTTCCAAACATTGCCTCATTTTGTGACCAGAAATGGGTAATGTATTAGACGTAATCTGCTCTGTCTTACCCAGTTTGCTGCAGGAGAGGCAATTGTTGCATTAGGTAGCTCCTCAGATCTCAAAATAATATACAGATACTAATGAAGCCATGGCACATGCAGATAAAGTAGGTTTAAACTTCAGTACCATTAGAAATTGAGCATGTACAACTCAAACACGTTATGCTTAGCACAACATTTTCTTGCCTAATTAAAAGAGAACAAAGGAAAAACACGTTAAAGATTATTGCTATGCAGTAATAGCTTGTCAGCTTAAGGTAAAGGATTGCTTTCAATGTCTTTTCTTCATTGCCTCGGGGCAAAATCCAGACCAATTTAAGGCTGTGCTTAGCTTTAAGCGTGTCTTACTAATTCAAATACTTCATTCCCATACTGAACGGGAACTAATGTTCTTTTAATTAAGTGTATTGCCCTTCTTCCAAATTATGTCAGACCTTGGTTAGTTTGGAGGAAAAAAAACCCCAACAAAATCCTAACCCCAAAATTCCATTCATTTTCTGTATGTCTCTCCATTTCATTTACAGTGTCATTTTTCTCAGTGATGATGCAGCAGAAATAAGGCCTTGCTTGGCTGGTTTGCATCTCACCTCACTGCGCCGCTCCATCTCTCCCTGCTTTCCTCCTGATTTACAGTTTCTGGGCTCATCCCACCGCATCAATCACTGCATCCCTCAGCACTGGAGGGACAGTAAAGAGGAAGATGCAAAACTGCCCTGTAAAGAATGGCTGGTGTTAAATTTCTGTCTGCAGAGACAGAGAGATAAAATTTGGCTTGTGAGGCATATGACCTGGGAATGCCTGTTCTAACTTCATTAAACTACAATTTCTGGATTCAAGAGGGAAATGATGCCTCCTTTAAGGGAACATATAATCACTAACACAGCTTTTTCCCTAAAGGAAAATTTGTATGACAAATAGCTTGCAAGATAAGTGTGGTATTTCTGTGGTAATTCTGTGTTGTCCTCCACTGTCCAAAGGCAAACTCAGGTAACTGGAAGGTAGATAAAATACAAGCCTGACATTTCAGCATGTTATTTAGCTACGTGCAGAATATGCAGAATATCCTCAAAATACAGACAGTCCCTTCTCGGCAGTCCATCTTGAATGTTAATCTTGAGTTATACCTTACATTTTAAGATAGGTTCCTCCTCTCACTGTGATATTGCCATTTCCAATTAAAGGCACTTTATGCTAAAACATCGATTTTTCAGTTTCTCTTCTCTGCCAATCACTTTTCCCTCACAACAGTTAACATCTGTTTTCTGTCTGCATTGCTTTTTTAAGAAATCTAATCATGGGTTTGGACAATATTCCCAGCACAGATATCCTTTCCCATCTGAAATGTAGAGGAAATTCAACTCTGGCTCAGAGGTTTGGGGCTCAGATTTCTCTATTATGATAGGAAAAGTGGAAAGTCCAGACATAAATATGCCTGAACTTCAAGTGCATTATGTTTTCCCAGTGTTGTTCTCAGTCTTACATGACTTTTAACTCTGCTGATTCCAGTACTATTATTCCTGGCTTAGACTATCATAAGGGAAATGGGGAATTAATACAAAACATCTTTGAAAAAATCTGACTTTTTTTTACCTATGTGATCCAACCTTGGAACCTTTTCTTGGCACTTAGTAATTCAGTATTTTACTGAAATTACATACTCCTTTGGATTGAGTAAAAATTAAATAAGAGATTCCAAATTTGGCCTACACACACTGTCAGGACATAGTTTTCCCCAACTCTTATATACTTTTAAATTGACTTTTCCAATAGGTTACTTAGAAATTTAAAAACTGTTAAAAGAAAACTGTTGACTTTTCTTTAGTCTCTCTCTTCCTCTCTCACATGCATATGCGCAGATACACAGGACATCTCAGATGTCTAAGAAATCAAAACAATTAGGAATATGAAATGAATATTATATGTATATGATGATTTATATATGCATATATGATTAATAAACCTATTGAAATAAATAATACTAAAATATATATCATGTATAAACTTTATCTACCAAAAAAAAGCCAAAATTCATAGTACAGAAAAATTCTGTGTCAAATTTAATCACAGCATCACAGAATATGCTGAGTTGGAAGGGACCCACAAGGATCATTGCATCCAACTCCTGGCCTTGCACAAGATCATCCCCAAGAATCACACCATGTTCCTGACAGGATCATCCAAACACTTCTTGAACTCTGCCAGGCTTGGTGCTGTGACCGCTGTCCTGGGGAGCCTGTTCCAATGCCCAACCACCCTCTTGGGAAGGAACCTTTTACAAATATCCAATCTAAACCACCCCTGGCACAACTTCAGGCCATTCCCTCAGGTTCTGTCACTGGTCACAATAGTAAGTCGTTCTATCTTTTCCTTGAATAATGTTTTATCATTTAAGTGTCATAATTTCTCATATTTTGGATGATGCCTGAATCAGGTGGATGCACAAACAACACATTAGTTCTAGACAAAAATGTGTCCTACCATCTCACTTTCTGCATATTCTCTTTTGATCAGTAAAGTACAAAAATGTTCTTTCTGTGACACACATTATATTTTGTTTAAGATGCTCAGGCTACTTTCTCCATGCTTAGACAATTACCTATGTGCTTTTTATGTCATTTATGAGAAGAAACTGATGTACCGTCCTCTAATGCTAAGAAGTAGGGTCTTGTCATATTTTGTAGAAATGCAATTATGTATTATTCAGTTTAGAATAATGAGCTATATCTCAGCTAACCCTGACCCAAAACCCAGGGTTTCTGAGCTCAGGAGATTGGATCACAACAGTAAGTGATACAGCTAAAGCAAAATGCAGGCCTAACTGGAATTTTGGGATCACAACTTGTATTGCTGAAAAATGGGGGCCCTGGGACAAACCAACACTTACTGGCTTGTGTCCACACTGCTCAGGAATAGTTCCCTATCTCAGCTGAGATTTTTCTTGTGTGGAGTTAATTGAAGCAGAACAAAGAGCCTGAGAGAAAGCTAACAGTTTTGTAGTGGGTGAAGTAAGGTCCCTGGCTTTCTGTACAGGGGTTCAGACATAGGCTTCCATAAGTGGTTCCTTCCAACAAGCAAATCCCAGTGACCCTGGAACAAACCAAAAGGGAGATCAGCATCCGTACCTCTCAAGTTGCAGTTGGAAATGCTATAGACCCCCAAATGACCTGATCAGGGCATTCCCAGACAAGGAACTGGAAAGAACTCAGTAACAGAGAACGTGTGATTTATCTGCAGGCTAACCAAATACTACCAAAAGTGAGAATGGAGCAATTTGAAAACTGTATGGAAAAAATGAAAAAGGTAAAAAGAGTGTGGTATGTGTCAATCAAAAACACAGGAGGTGAGCAATCAGCGTCAATGTTGAGAGTCTGTGACAAAGATGATTCTGAGAAAATCAGGATCTGTAGAAGGTGAGACGATACATACCTAAAAATGTTACAAATGGGCAAGAGGGAAAACAGAGAAGAAAACAAGAGAAAGGAGATCCATTACAACAGAAACATACTTTGTTTCCATGCTGTACATAGTGTGAATGGGAAAGGGCTTCAGGCTGTTGTTTTATAGCACTTCTTTTCACCACAAAACTCACACTGCTGACAGCTGCATTTTTTGTTCCATCTGACCCTGAGCAGGTAGAAAGATTTTGACTGTGCTTGTACTAAACTGAGACTTCCCTTCCTAAATCTTCTCTTTAAGTTTTAATTCCATTTGTTTGACATTCAAATGTTTTCTATGAATTTTTTTACTCTGTGGCTTATTCTTCCTTTCTCAGGACAGTTGCCTTAATAAACTGGTTTGTGGAGACTTAGGAGCCGTGAAGGAAAAGGCTGGCGTCAGACACAGAGACAGACACACAAGTTCAGAACAAATCCATTAAACCTTGCTCTTTTTGAATCCACATGTTAGACTTAACCCACCACTGTGTCTCTCCCATTCAACTTGGGTGCAATTTTAATGACATCAGTGGAGAATCGCTGATGGAAAAGGGATTCATTCAGTTGACTTTCATTCTGCAAACTGTTGCACTTATGATGCATGCCAGAGTCATTATGAAAATGATGAATTGTGACTGATCCTCAGAAAACTTTGGTATTCATAGTCCTCCAGCCATATAGTTCCTATTACACTCAATTAAAATTGCAGGTGTTCTCCCTATAACATATTAATGTCTGCCTGTAATTTTACTAGGACATATATGCTGTTATTCCTGTACTTAGGTGGAGTAATGTGCATCTAACAGAGTAATACCTGGGTACTGTTGATCCTACAAAGGTGTTTTAATGTTTATAAAGATGGGGAAAGGAAGACATTGTACTCTGAGCAGTGTGGTCAGTTGGAATCCTTGCTAGTTGAAATAACAGAAGACAAATAGGAAAGCCTTGACATGGTAAAAGGTGGATTGGGATTTTTGTTGTGGTGGTTTTTTTTGGGGTTTTTTGTGTTTTGTTTTGTTTGTTTGCTTTTATAAATGTCAGCATTATGTGTACATTTTCTGGATTACACCATGATTAAGAGATACTTTCATAGAAAGCTATGAAGCAGCTTGGATAAAGTATTTGGCTTATGAAAAGATGAGCCAGTCAGGTCATTAAGTGTTCACTCAACTCCATACTGTAGACACCTAAATTTGGATGTCTCAATACGCCTACAGGGGAGCTAGATTGCTAATTTCTCATTACACTCAGTAGTAACCAACACAACGAAAAGAGCCTAGAGAATTGCTTGACTCACTCTGATACACATGCATTTCAGCCGGGCTACACAGACTGCATTAACTAGCTCCCAATTAGCTAGAAAACTGAATTAGCTGTCTAGTTCAACACCTGCTCCTAGATGTCTACAATACAGAGCTAAATCCCAGGCCAATGGTGTGATGCTGCAATTAAAGTGACATAAATGCAGTGATGTTTAATCAGTAGGATAGTCCTATTCCTCCAAGCTAACAGAAGAGATGTCAAATAATTAGCAAGGTTTGCCATTGCTATTATAACTGTAATAGGACTGGTCAGCATTTAATCTAGTAAAAGTAGTAAGTGCTAAATTAAGGCTTAAGCAAATCTGATCATCAATACAATTGGCATATTGAGGAAAGAATGACGATTATGGTCCACAATGCAGAAATCCATGCTTGAAATACAGGTTTGACACTAACTGCTATAGTGATTGTATGTATTAGGCCAGTTCTTACTTTAATTTACCCACTAACATTATAATACATCTAAAATTGCCCTAGGGAATTTGGTACATAATGGCTTGTTACCTATTGATTCTATGAGAAAAGAAGAAAGCTAGTTTTCAACTAATCTAATACGATATCTAGGATGCCAGATAGAAATTATTTGGAATCTTTAAAGTGAAAAACTTACCTACCTTAGTTCTTGCTGTAGGGGTAAAACAATTCTCACAATACTCTGTTTGCAAAGCCAGCAGTGCTGGATGGGAAGGGGTATTAAGTTGCTTTTGGTGTTGAAGAATGCTGAAACAAGTCTGACTAATCAATCTCAGAGTTGAACATCCTGAGTATGAACAACATTTCCCGACAGAAAGGGGCACTGGTGAGGATGTGGCAGACAAAGTAACTGGTAAAGGAACCAGCAATAATAATAGTACTGATAACTCTCTATATCTACTGAGCTGACACAGCTGTCCTGGAGACCTGTGACCAACAGGCAATCACTTAATATTATAAAGACCCTGGAGCACTTTTTATTGGAACTGTCTTCTAACAAACCCCTTCTCAGTGTGTGTGTGGAGATCCCTCCATGGAGTAGGGATGTCCCCACAAGGTTACTCTGCGAGGCTGAGTGAAAGAGTTTTGCCCACATTCACTGGTATGGGTAACATCAATTTGTATTTAATAATAGTTTTTGCTACCTTTAATATAAATACTTTTATATTGCTTCAAAAACAGTGCACTATTATAGTAGTTATAGTACACACTATATTGTGTAGCAATATTTCAGATTAAGATCTTTCACTTTAATAATGATCATAATCAATTCAAATAAGTAATTTATTTTATTTATGTAAATCGATTTGTAGTTCTTGAAACTGCAGGACGAAGCTCTATAATGTTCCAATTACTTAACAGTCTAAGACTGGATTTTGCCGCACCCAGGTTCCTCTCTGAAAAGGAGGTTAGAAAGCAACAGGGTCCTTTCTGTATCTCATTGCTCAGCAGGAGGACTTCTCTAATAAACTTTTTCTGGAGTTCTTGTTCTGCCCATGATAAAAACAGACTAATTGAATGAAAAATAACCTACATATATTTGGAACGTTGCAGATATTTTATAGTAGGATACAGAAAAATGAAAAATAGTTCTGACTTATAATTTCTTGAATTAATTAATAGAAGATTTATTCTTCATTTAACTTTCCCTGGAGTTCTTATATGTTTCTAGCAAAAAAAAAAAAAAAGAAAAAAAGAAAGAGGCTTTCCTTTGCCTACATCCTAATCTGTACATCAACTGTAGTCTTCTTTTTAGTGTGTTCATGGCAAAAGGAATTGTAGCATTTCTGGTCTTTTTTTAAGTAGGTGATATATTTCTAAAGGCCAAGGGTGGAATCAGGAAACATTCCAGAGCTACAAATATTTGTTTGGAATTACTATAATATTTTGAAAAAATGAGCTTGGGATTGTGCATTCATTCATGAAGGACAGATACAGTTCTTTAGCTTCCAGTTTCTCTTTTGTGTTGTCAGTGGTTGGAGACACTCAGAAACTGAAGGACAAAACAGGAGAATAAACTTGGCCGATTTAGAATGGAAAATTAGACAGAGGGCCATACAGATGTGGAATGAAAGGAAATCTCTAGAATACATTTCTGTGATCATTTAGGCTTTCAGTTACAGAGAAGAAACCAACACAGTCCTGGAAAAAAAAAATCAAAACCAAAGAATATCAGTTAGAAATTGTCCTTAGACTAATTAGAGTATGAAAAGTTTTTACTGGAATTTTAAAGTCTTGAACAAAACCACTAAAAAGTCTCTGAGTTTTTCACTTTTAAGTTGCAATTAATGTGTTCCTATAAAAATTGATTACTTTTGAGGAAGCTAAGCTAAATAATGCAAGTGAGATCAAACAAAGAATGCAAAAGGGACCACATAGACAATCAGTATCATTTTCAGTGCAAATTCTGTTTCATTTTGCTCAGCCTGTGGCCCAAATTTACATATCCAAGGCAAATGAAGGGAGGGAAGGAGGGAGGAAAGGAAGGTACATCTATTCCTTCTTCATGCGGGGGACAGGACTTAACTGGTAAATTCCGACTCCAGTCATTCTGGTTTTGGTGGACCAAAAGTGAACACCTGAAGGTCACTCACTTGGGAGCTGGCTGGGAGTTCGTAATGAAAATCTGGTGTAGACAATGGCCACCATAAACATTTCTCTTTTTCTCCTGGATTGATTTACATGAATGTTAGAATCTATTTCTAAGTCTAGGTCAAGCTTTGACAATAGAAAATGAAAGTGGGGAAAGAAACTGTCACAGAGTGCATAATTAGCCACTAGGTGGTGACACTCAAGGACTCTCAGATGCTTCATTGGTAATACAGATGCCAGCCAAAATCATGGGCCTTCTGGGTCTGGGAGGATGGTAGTGCTGATATGCTTGTAGTGGGACACACAGGTCTTCTTATAGTCATATGAAATATCGATATTTATATTATAAACACTTGTATATTATAATATATTAGATACATAAAATACCATATTAAATATAAAGTACTTACTGTACTAAGAAAGATTAATTACAAGGCTATTTTTTAAGTTCCTTTACTTCACAGAGGAGATAAACACTGCCAGTCCCTGAATGCATTCAAACCGTTCATACAGCAAGAAACACCATAACAGCAACAGGTGAGAACCCTCCTCATCCGAACACTGCCCAGCTCATGCTAGACTGATGCATATTCTTGCAGACAAGAAAATCAAACAAGTGGCTTGCTTGATTTTACAGATTGCACTTCTCTGGACTAGAAGACAACCGACCAATGAAAGAGAGAAAAAATACAGAATTCTGAATGTTGTTATTTCAATGTCACTTCACAGAGTGCTGTCTCATTTTAAAATTTGCAACAATTCCTGTTATTGCTCTATTGCATGCAGCTATTCCTTTCTGCTCTATTAGAGCATATTTCTGTGTTATGCAGCTGTCTAAAATCTGCTTCTGCTTTAAAGACAGATGCAAGCAGCTGTTTAATGAATCTGTCATTTCCTTATCTACTCCATTTCTGCAGGCTGATTATTTCTAAGTGCTACACTGTCTTTTAGAGACAATTCTTGTAGAAAGAATAAGTCACATTCTCTTTTGATTTCTAATATTTATGTCAACTTGGGGAAAATATCCTCTCAACATTAAATCTTTAGAACTAAAAAAAACAAAGCAAGGGAATAAGTTGATGCATTAGACATTAAATCTGATGTGATGTTTTACAAGTTTGATCTCACAAGGAGCATGTTGTCAAAGGAAATTCTACAGCTTGTTCATATGCTCATGAACTGAATGCCATTTCACTGCTTGATGGAAGTAATTTAGAATAATATGTTAAAATGCCATATATCATCGGCAAGCAGTTTTCTATCAGACTTGCTTCATACAGTCTAGAGTGATTTTTAAAAGTACTGTCAGTTACTGCTATAGTCTAGTACTCCTCAAGTTGACACATTCTGAATGGCAGATTAAGGATAAGAGTGAAATACATTTAAATGTGAAGATAAAGGAAACGCAGGGAAAAAAAAGAATGAAATTGCAGCAAGATTCAGGGAATATCTAAAAATCATTCAGGTTTACAAATTGCAATCAGGATGAGAACCATAAGAAGCCCACTAAGGCATGGCCAGGAAAGTTATATGTAAAAATCCTATGGGAATTATATATGTGCATGCCATCTTCTTTCAGAAAGGTATAGCTGAACAGTTTTAAGAAAGTGAGTTATACTGCAAGAAAGTGATAAAGTTGATTTTCAGTTTAGGATTAGTGTTGAGCTCTTTTTCTCCTGAGAAAATATGAGCCCAAAGCTTGAAATTGCATTTTACTGTTACATGGACTCACAGTGCGATCCCATCTTTAAGAGTCATATTTGAATTACAAACTTTGAAGTAGAAATGAGCTAGGGGAAAAAAACATGTATGAAAACTGAATCATGGAATAATAGAATGGTTTGGGTTGGAAAGTGTTAAGAAAACTTCCCTTTCCAAGCCACTCTGGTAGTCACACACATTTCCTGAGCTGGGACTGAAGCACCTTCACAGTATACCCTCCACACTCAGTCAGACCAGGTTTCCTTACCAGCTCTACCCCAGGTTTCACATAGCAGAGTCTCAGTCACCACAGTCCTTAAAATAATTTAATTTTGGTGCAATCACTAAATAACAAAAATAACACCTTGAGTGGTGCCTCTGAGGAGGGGCCCTGAGCAAAGGAACTCCTGGGCTTTATCCACTCACATTCTAAGTGGCAAAAGTTTGGAGTCATCAGCTCCTGCCACGTGTCTGAGTGTAGTCCTACCTCTCTGCCATGATATCATCAACTAGCCCAGGTGCTCACAGCTCCATACAGCGTGACCTTGAGCATTTCCATGGATGGGTCATCCACCACCTCTCTGGGATCCTTTCTGACTGAATGATCAGTGATTTCTGATTAGATGCAGCCTAGTTATTTTTTGGGTGACCGTAAGCATACATCTCTGTGTGCTGTCAGCTAGTGATATGAATCAATAAAATACTGATGCCTCTACCGCTGAGTACTCTGGTGGATATAGACGCGCTACCTGCACCAGTATGCTCAGGGTCTCTCAGATGTTCCAGAGTACTCATAAATTAACTTTAAAAAATAATGATTTTCCCACATTTCCTATACTTCACTTTATTTTTGTATCAAGACGGGAGCAAGTCTTGGTAAGACATGTGCTCGTTTGTTTTTCTATAATGAGTGCAGTCAGACAGCAGCAGAGAAGCTTTCCCTCTTCCTGCTCCTTCCCTGTTGCCAAATCTCTTTCCTCCCTTGGCCAATGTGCCCGTTCCTGGTTTACATGGGATTTGTGGACTCTCAAATACTAATTTAGCTGTAATATCGATAATTCTGATTTTTCTGCTGCTTATCTTTCAGATGAGTACTCCAATCCTGCAATATTGAAAATGCTTGCAATCCCAGTGAAGATACTGAGATCACTCACAAGGAAGTAGTTCCAAGGAGGTACATAGTCAAAAATATTGAGTAAAAATTGCACATGTATATACCAGCGTATTATTTGGAAACACACAAGGAAACTAGAAACCCCAAATATTTGTCCTTTTTGTGGATGAAAACCTGTTTTGATGATACTAGAGGGGATATTTTGAAATGATACACAGTTAGTGGTGTAAGAGACAGGATGTGTACCTCACTGACTGATGGTTCGAATCAACCACCTTGTCTGTGTGTGTGTGGGCGGGAAGGGGGCCAGGTCTGCCAACATGGTAAGGCCCTCAGCCAACATGGGCTCTGGCATCGGAAGGCTCATGGTGTGGAAGTCACATGGAACACCTGTCCATCAACAAGGCTCACCTGGCAGACCACCCACACCATTCCCTTTGGAACTTCTGATTGACACTCCTCAGAATGTCTGAGTGGCACTCCTCACCACAGCCAGGGGGACAGCGAGTGGCCAGTGAACTGGACATGCCATCATGAAGGAGTGGCCACAGTAGCCAAAGTCTATGAAACAGGCACATACAGGCTCCATCTTAGTTCAGCCTTCTGTCCCTGGACTGGCCAGCATGCGACCTTTAGGTGGTAGCTATTTTACTCCCCATCTTTCTTTCTTTGATCCTTCTTCTTTCTTTTCTTGCTCTTGTGGGTAACTTAAAACCGATTGTATGGTATTTCACTTAGGCTGTGTACTAGTGTTTGCTAAGTGGTACTAATGTTCCCTACTCCACAATGATGCCTGCTGGCTGCTAAAACCCTTGGAAAGGTGTAGAAGCAGAGCTCAAAATGCTGTTTGGAGGAAGGCGGAGAAGCCTTTTTGTTCCTAGTAGCCTACTATTAAGTGTAATTATTTTGTGGAATGTTTTCCTTGGTTGTATGTTGTTCCTGTAAACCCTTTTTGCCAAAATGCCTATTTTCTTCCTAAATTAAAAGAAATTTCTTAAAATGTATTTTTCTCTGGATGTGAACTCAAGGTATGAAAAAAACTAAGACTCTTCAAAAGTTTTGTATGGGAGCTATTGAGGGTTGAAATTAAAGTGTAATGCTTGGTAAAGCTTGAAGCTTCTGGATCAGGGCATAACAGTTGTCTAGCACAGAGACGTTTGGCCACCAAATGAACTAAAGCTTTTTTGACTTATACATGGTTAACTACTTCTTTGTATCATGGCTGAAATTCCTCTTTCTTGACTTGCAGGTCTATAAAGCAGATATCAGAAACTAAAATAATCCACTGCCCTGTTTTCCCCTTGAAGTTGGCGGAGAAGAGGAGTCACTTTTGGAATGTGACCTGTCTGATCTATTTTAGCCATCTGTTTTGGATGAAATACTTTCAAATTGTTTGTCCCTCTGCTTGGACTTTAAAGCTAACCTGAGTGACCAACTCCCATGCAAGTGTCTGCAGGTTGTTCAGATGACTTCTATTGCAGGTCATCATCTGGCTTAATCGTACTGCAAACTGATGTCCTGATTAATGGAGCTATTAAAGGTCTTATATTAGGAAAAGCACAACTTGCAATTTCCTAGACAAATGTGAT
The DNA here is from genome assembly GCA_013396655.1 of Campylorhamphus procurvoides. Lineage (NCBI taxonomy): Eukaryota > Metazoa > Chordata > Aves > Passeriformes > Dendrocolaptidae > Campylorhamphus > Campylorhamphus procurvoides. The sequence goes on from WBMV01006900.1 coordinate 631,615, forward strand.
TTAACTGATGCATATGACAGCACCAGAGAATGACATATAATAACTTCTCACAAATATATATATATTTCTATGAGAACTTTTTATAAATTGCTCCCTGTGTTTTCTTTTTCTTCTCCAAAGTTTAAAAATTCTTATTCATATATTAAATACCATTTTATTTTCATTATTCAGCATATTTTAAAATGAAATATCTATATTTTCTATGGAAATAGTTATTTAGCACAAAGTTCTCTCTCAGAACTTTTTATATAACTGCATAGTACTTGGAATAATACTTTTACATGGTAAACAACAAAGCAAAGGAAATTTCATATGAAATTCCATATACAGAAACAAATTATGATAATCCTACAGTCAGTCAGTGAAACAGGACTTTATCCCCAGCTCATAATGGAGCACTTCCATTGGCTTTACACACCTCTAAGTATGCAATTGCATCATAGCAGACTCCTTAATCTCCTCCTGATTATTAAATGCCTCTCAAATTTTACTTGAGTATATTGCTGAACATGATGAATAAAATGTGGGGTTTTTTTTGTGTTATGACTTATCTGTATGTAAGTTTTATTTATGTTTTATTAAGTTTGTGAAAGTTTTTGAAATTAAATTATTCAATAGTAGAACTTAGAAAGACACAGTAAGCTAGGAGAAGAAAAAAGAAATATATTTCACACGACAAACTGAAGCAAAAGAAAAGTGTTGCTATGGGAAGATCAGATTTGTGGCTTAAGTCTTTTTTTATAGGGTCAAAGATATATTGATGCTCACTAACCTATAAAGGATCTGGCCTATATTCTCAGTAGGTTTGTTCTCATCTCTTTCATATATTTCCTGGAAGACTTTCAACAGAGCATTTCAATGCCTTGAATTCCACACTGGGTTTTCTTGATGTTCTTAGACACAATTTACATACATTTCTGGAGAAAGTGGTTGCTAAATTCAGAGAAGATTTGGAAATTTTGGATAATCCTTGTCACCTACCTAGGAAGAGACATGTGTCTAAACTGAGATGTTATTCTACCAGTTACAGCCTCGCATAGCCCTCAGTAGACTTTTGCTGAAAGCTTTTTTCAAATAAGTAAAGAGACTGAAAAAAAAGACTGGATTAAAATGCAGTATTTAAATTATTTTTCATTCTGCTTTCATTGATCAGAAGGAGTCTCTTACTAGAAATATTCCTACTGGGAGGTGAATGGGGTTTAGCTATTTATTTATAAATATGCTGCAATAAAAGTAAAGAAATTATATATTTAAGGCATTTGAAAATGATGACATATTTAAAATGTGGGAATTGCTCAGCAAGGGAGTTGAGGAAATACATCTATGAGTATCCCCAATAATATATACAACAGCTTTCAATGATACTGCTTTATTAGTCCTTGTTCTTATACACCAGAATTTTCTAACACTTTAGTTACCACTTAAGTATTCAAAATTTGAATTTGTGCAAATTTCTATTGCTTATTTTCCCATGGTTGGTTTTATTTTTTTGAAGGAATGGAGGACAGTTTATAAGAGATACTATAAGCAACTCAATATAGAGATGAACAACATTTCTATATTCTGCCAGATAAGCACAACAGCATGTTTTTAACTGGAGTTATTGGGAAAATCTATAAAATTGTGGGTTTAATATGTGTTGTACTTCAGGTAAAATCTGGAAAAGGGATAAATGTATGATTTCATGTCAATTAGATTTATATCTGCCTAAGAGTGATTTTACCCCTTTCAGGGTGCTAAAATAGAGGTCATTTTATTTTGGTTTATGAGAAATAAGGAAGAGCATGGCCTGCCAGGGAGTCAAAACTAAGTCGCAAGTACTGAGTGAAAGAGCTGCTCTGCATGATCTCAGGATCCTGCCTGTAGGTAGGGCCTCTCTACTTCAAAGTCACTGCTTAAGATAACTTCTGGATACTGACAGTTGCAGCTACTGAGAAGAAATTAACTCTATCGTAGCTGAAATCAGGACACCAGAACTGCTGGCAAATGACTGAAAGTGGTTTGGCAAGTTCTTTTCCCAGTTTTCTCATTACTTGGTGGGGGATCCCATCAGGGCCCATAGATTTATGAGTGTCTGATTGGCATAGCCGGTCGCTAACCATTTCTTCCTGGATTACAGGGGCTTCACTCATTCCCCCCATCACCAACTTCCAGCTCAGGGAGCTGGGTATCCTGAGGACAGCTGGTCTTGGTATTGAAGACTGAGTCAGTTAAGGTATTAAGTACCTCTGCCTTTCCCTTGTCACTATACTATCCTCTGTGTTCAACTAATGATGGAGATGCTCCTTAATCCTCCTTTTGCTGTCAATGTATTTACAGAAAGTTTTTGTTGTTGTCTTTAACTGCAGCAGCCAAATCAAGTTCTAATTTTGCTTTGGTCCTTCGAATCTTCTTCCTGCATGACCTCACAATATCTTTATAGTTCTCCCAAGTTACCTGGCACTCCTTCCAGAGGTGATAGATTTTTTTTCGTTGGTTGGTTGGTTGGGGTTTTTTTCTGTTTTTCCCGGAAGTTCCAACCTAAGTTCTCTACTTAGCCAGGTTGGTCATTTTCCCTGACAACTTGTCTTTCTCTGCTTGGGGACAGCTTGCTCCTGAATATTTAGAACTCCTTTTCAAAGCATATTCAGCCTTCCTGGACTCCCTTGCCCTTCAAGACTGACTCCCAAAGAACTCTACCAATCATTGTTCTAAACAGATCTCGTGAGATCCCACCTGGAGTACTGCATCCAGCTCTAGAACCCCTGATATTGAAAGGATGTAGACTGACTGGAACACCAGAGGAGGCCATGAAGATGATCAGAGGGATGGAGCATGACTCCTGTGAAGACAGGCTGAAAGAGTTGGAGTTGTTCAGCCTGGAGAAGAGAAGGCTCCAGGGGGACCTTATAGCAGACTTCCAGTACCTACAAGGAGCCTACTGGAAATCTGGGACATGTGACGATGGGAAAAGGGATAATGTCTTTAAACTTAAAAAGAGAAGGTTTATATTAGCTACAAGGAACAAATTCTTCACTATGAGGGTTGTGAAGCACTGGAACGAGTTGCCAAGAGAAGCTGTGGATATGCCACCCTGGGAAGCATTCAAATCAGGGCTGGACAGGACTTTGAGTAACCATGGCAGAGAGGTTGGACTAGATGAACTTAAAGGTCCCTTTCAACCCAAACCATTCCATAAATATTAGATACTGCACAGTTTTGAAATGGGGTTTATCAGTAACTCAAATCTCTCAGCTGCTAACTCAGGTTGGGAAGGTGGTTTCATGAAGCTTTCCTTTTTTTTTTTTCTTTTCCTCACACAAATCTTGGTAAGATCTTAGGTAGGCAGTTCTCCAACTCTTACAGTTTTACAAAAAAGAAACTATTTTATTACTTCTAGTCACCTTGAATCCAGGACTGTACTTTGTGTAGAACCAAGAGGCAGATTTTCACAGAGTTTCACAGGTGGACACCTTAATCCTGTGTGTTGTCAGTACCGTGAGTTTAGCAAGTAAGCCCTGAGGCTTCTTGTGCATTTGTTCCATGACTAGCTGATACATCGTAATGGCTTGTCTCATCATCTCCCATCTGGTACATATTTTCCTGGCTAGCTGAGACAGCATGTGGTTTACTTCTGCACATGTTCCTTGTTCTTTTTATATCAATAATGACAGAGTGTCATAATAATAGAAATAAAAAATAACTGCAATTTGCTCAAAAGTGAGAGCACTGATCTCTTAACTAATAGACAATATTGGCTTAATTTGCCTAAGACTCTCTGTGGTTTGGTCATGCTGACAGCAGTGGGGATCTTCCAGATGCAAAAGATTATGAAGTCTTGGACAGCATTCCCATTTCCTGCAGTTTCTACTAGGAAACTTACAGAGCTGACATCACTAAACAACACAGGTTTTGCAGTCTTGTGAAAATCTAATCTTCTGTGTGAAAAACTAGTTTCAGCCATGGCATAAATATGCAGTATCTCTGAAGGGCTTTCTGAAAAGCTCAAAAAGCTGAGGGTCCAAAAGGCACTATCACTATGAGAATCGTAAAAAATGATACTACTTATGTTAAGTTGGCTCCACAACTTTCCTTCTTCCCTTTATTTTTTCTTTTAATAATAGAAACCAAAAAATTCCTCGTGTAAAAAATTACTGTCATTCTTTGTTTCTTCACCAATCAGATTCACTGTAGTTACTGCACTGCCTAAGATTCCTCATCCATGTTAGTAAAGAAAGAAAGGAGAAAGAAAGAAAGAAAGCCCAACAACAAGACCCAAAAAAAGCCTCAAACTGATAACCTTGTTAAATCTGTTTTGTTTAAAAATATTTGAGGCTTCACTCAAAATACTGTAATTTAATTTCCTTTTTTTCATAGACTTTCTGAAAGTCATGACCGCATGTCACCTTGAGTCACCAGGGATAAACAAAAAGAGAAGAGTTTTGTTGAAAAATATGAATAATGAAATGAAAAAACCCAAACCAAACAAAAAAACCCAAACCATACTAATGGCCATCTTGCTAAAAAAAGTCCTATATATTTTTATTAGTTTGTACATCACACTCCAGAGGAAGGTACAAGAAATCCAGAAGCAATATAGCAAGTTTGGGGCATATTACCTCTTAAACTGTGATGGCTCCTATTTTCATAAGTTTTGAAGGCAGAATTGCAACTGGTGAATATTTGTTCTCTGCAGTCTTTGGAAATATAAATAAAAAAATTAACAAACCACTTGGCTAAAGCCTCAAATGCCAAGAGAGGATGGCAGACATGACAAAACAGTATTTACAATGCTAATAAGCCAGCAATGACTAATAGTTCAAGGAAGCCTATTTAAGAGTCAGTTCACAGCTGGTAATGAATGATTATAACAAAAATGATGAGCACAAAAATCAAAATTTAGCAGAAATCTTCCAACATTCATGTTTTGCAAACTTATCAAGAAGTACTCTGCTGCAATTTTCTTTTTTTTTAGAGTGAGTGCTGCTTTGTGGGTGTTTTTTGTACATTTTGTCTTGGGCATCAAGTTTTGCCTAAACCAAGAAGCAGATATTAATTTGCTGTTAAGGTAGAATGTGTAAGAATCATACCATGAAATGGCACTTCTGAAAACAGAAGCATTATGGAAGAGGAATAGATTTTGCTTATCTTTTTTTTTTTAAAAGTTGCTCTTCTAATTGTGAAAAAATTTCTTCATCACCTGCTCACAGTTAGTTGCTTCACTTTATATTTGCAATTTATGTTCAAGAACTCATGTTTACATAATCATGTCCAGTAAATAACAGCTAAAAGGAAGCATACAAATGAACTTCCAATCTCAGAATAGCTCAAGTGGAAATGTTTCTAGTCAGGATATTTAAATAAGTTGAGATAAGCTGGAGATAAAGATGACATTTTTAATAAAACCTTCCACATCCACTTTGGTGTCTCAAGCAGCTAAGATATTCTCTTATTTTCCTCTGTTCCTGCTCTTTCTTTCATCATTATCGCTGTCAAATAATATTTGATATGTGAAGAATGAACTATTTTCTTTCATACTTGAGAACGCTGCCAGAAGAACAAAACTAATACCTTATTAATCTAGATAGCAGATGCAGACAGGCTGAAATAATAAACTTAATTCAGTCTCTTACTGTACCTTTCAAGGGATTAATATAAATAACTCAACAAACCCCAACAACACAATATACCTAACCAAAAAGAAGCCCAAGAATATCTTATCCAGACATTACAGTTTTAGGTATGTTCAAGAGATTTTATGGAGGTTTTTGTTTTGTTTTGGGGTTTTTTGGGAGGAGGGGTTTTTTTCAGTTTTTAATTTTTTTTTTTGAAGCTCCTTTGACTGGCTCGACAATAAACCTGAGCAGAATTTTTCAGAGCAACCAGTCTTAGTTGATATTCTCTTTCAGACACACCAAAGACTATTATAATTCTACCTTCTAAGGAGTCAAGCTGTGAGCAATATAATTTTTAAAATGGGAAAGAAGGGTATACAATAGTTATGGGCAATCTGTTCTTGTAACTTCTATAATCAGCCAAGATGATGAGCTATGGCCTTCCTCATTATAACAAAAAATCAAATTTACCTCTGCCAAAAGAAATGGCAACACTTAGCATTTATATAGCTTTTTATCTCTTAAAACTCTTTAGAAATATTAACTAATTGCAAGCAGAGTTTTGAAGGTTCCAGAAAAAAATACCGCAACCTAAAATTATATGAAGGGAAATAAAATTCTTGCACTGAAAAGAATCCTGAAAGTGCCTGCCATTTATACTTAGAAAACCACTTGCAGAGGAAAAAAACAAAAAAAATTAAAAAGCACTAACATCAATCCTGCTGCATTAATGTATTTAAGGTTTGCAATTGCTCTGTAATTATTTCTAATGAAAAAATCTTGGTCATGAAGTTATCAAAAGGTTTACCTGACATGGTGCCTTTACCACAACTTGATCTGGTCATTCAAGTTAGTTTTTTTTCCACCAAGTCTGTGTTGAAATATTTATGTGAACCATTGCCTCTAGTGAAGAACTGTGACTTAACTAGTACAGCTTAAAGGTGTAACTGCCCTTTTAAATCATTGGTGTAGTTTAATATGCTAGGTTGGACAAGTCTTTCAAGCAGAAGTATTAAAGACAGCAGCAAAAATGTTAGGGCAATAATGTGATAAGAATTTGTAAGGTAAGGTACTTGAGGTTTTTTCCAGACAACAAATGGATCTGATGGAATTTTTCAAATGATGATGTGGAAAAGTCTTTTTTAAGGAAATTCTGGAGTTGGAAGGAAATTTGTTGTGGTTACTTTATCTTTTACATGTAGGTAGATTTATATTTCTTATTAGTGTCTCTTACTCATTAGTATGTCCTAGCTGCCTGCTAAGGGGTTCTGTAATGAAGCAGCTGCCATATCTCTTTTGTTTGTATAGCTGAGTGTTATAAATTTTTTATTTTTTAATTATTTATACCCTTATGCCTATTCACATCTTTGAAAGCAGGACAAAGAAATATCACTTGCATTTATACTTCTTCCTCAGCTTTCCCACTACAGCACTCTCATATTAAAGTATGTCTATATGTAAACAAAAAAATTTAAAAAAATCCACTTGTTAAGTAAGTAGGTTTGTCGATCACAGTCTTCATTCTAAAGCTTTGTCTGGCTGGGCATTTTGTACAAGAAGTAGGTTCTTCCTGTTTCTGTACTAGAAGTAAATTCTTCACATACTTCATGTTTAAATCCAGAATTGCTGAATTTCATGTGGCTGGGGATAGCAGTATTTATGGCTTAGGTCAGGCTAGCATCCAGCTAGAAAGAAGTAATTTTGTAACCTGACAGATGTCTTAATCATATGTGTTGCTATATGAGAGAGCAGCATCTGCATCCAGAAACAGATCCAAGACATTAAGTCATTGAAATCCTGTGTCTTTTGCGAAAATAAACGATTACTTTTCTGAAATGTCCTTTGCTTGTCACATTAATCTCTCACTTGCTTAGATTCACACAAATATTCTTTGCTTACTAATCAATCTCATTTTAGCCCTACTTCATGCTGGTGATGATGCTACGGTTGCATCTGCTGAAAGACGGGGAGTCACTTTTCCTTATGTGTATCCTTCTGATATGTTTGTCCATGTATCTGAGGAAGTATTTCGTTCATTTTCATAAAGGCAGTGAGGGTATAGATAACCTTAGGTATGGGAAGAATAAAATTTATTAAACTTCAGTGTTAGCAGAAACAGCCATGCCAAAATGAAACAAAACGCTATTGCCCTCCTTTCCTTGAATCAAGACAAAAATGCCCAGTCATCAAAACTGTAATGTGTTAGCGATAAAACGCCAATGCAATTGCTATTCAGACAAAAGAAAGGAATGGTCTTAGGAAATAAGGGAAGATTATTTTTCTTTTCCTTTCCCCCCATTTCTTGGATACAAGCTCTGGACAGAAAGCTACACAAATGCTGGCATATTTGATGCTGCCAGAGTTTCTGAACATTCTCCAGCTGTTATTAGTTTATCTGTTCTCAAAGATACTCATGAAATGAAACTGCATTCCATCCACTGTAAAATCTGTTTCCATAATTCTATAGATGACATATCCTTGTAAATGGAAACTAAAAAGATATGAACAATGTAAAAAAAAACCCATAACTTTAAACTTACAGCTGGGTTACCTTGCTGCAGGCCTATGGTTTTCTTTTGAATCACATAAAGCTTCCTCACCAAATTCTCGTTGTTACTCCTCTGTAGAAAATCAAGTAATTTTTTTGCCTGTTTCTTTTGTTTTTTGGTGTTTTATTTTTTCTCCCCAAGAAAGGTTTTAACTTTTCTTCAAGCCATTGACACATTTGCTCAGAGTTGAATCTACACCAAAGAAACACAATATAAGGACATGGAACATCTGCACCAGGGATTATTTGGTCTTGATTTAGTAATTGCAGTGATCAAAAGTGCTACTGGAAACAAAAAAAAGCACTGAATTGGACTGCAAGTTCCAGGAATTATCCCAGCATGAAGCCTGACAGATGCTACATCTCTTGGTCAGAAAAAGATCTATGGTCTTCAGTGTAAGAAACACTATGTTTTGGCACTATGTAAGTGCCATTCCCATAGTCCCAACAGCTAACAACACTGGCAGAGAGCTACAACGAATTTTATTATGTACTTTACCCCTGTCCTTTAAGCTAAATTACTTTATAGAGCCCATGGAATGTTTATCCACTATCAGAATTTGGAAAAAAATACTTTAAAACTAAAATAATTAGCCAAAACCCATATTTCTCTCATGATTTTCCAATTTGAACACAAAAGGGCAAAATAATCTATTTATCAGTGTTAGATTCTCTCCAGATTCAGAAAAAGGCAGAAAATGTATGCATGCAGAAAAATGAGGAAAAAACAGTTATTTCCATTCATTCCATGGTGCCATGAATATCATTAATTAAATGGTACAACTTTTTGACTGTAAGTAGCTACTAATTAGTGGTTTCCAGTTCCTGGCAACACTCAAAGCAATTTCTCTTTATGTGATTTGCTTGTATAATATACAGGGAAAAAAGTACAAATCAGAAGACAGTATGAGAATGAACAAGATTTGTCAAGCAAACGAGTTTCTCAATCCGATTTAACATGTTCTGTCATAATGTTAATGAGGCTATGTTAATGTCACTGAAAATAATATCCTTGGGGGTGTTAAGTGTAGAATCCCTCTCCTTTTTCCAGTGTGTTTTTTGCACAGCCTTTGACTGTGCTGAACATGAGAGAAAAAAAGAGACATATCATCTGCTTCTGAGAGCTAATAACCTGTAAAATCCTTAAAATTCACTGTTATTTAGTGAGCATCAGCTCTCCAATGGCTCAAAGCTGGTTTCACTGAAGTTCTGTCTTCTCTAATCTAGTATGACAGAGGACTTTGGCATGATCCCGTATGACTCAGCCCAATGGGAGTTTCAGCACTGATTTAAATGGAATGGGATCCATGAAACCAAGTTAGAAAATCACTAGTACAGCTTTGCTACTCTTTAGTTAGGAAACAATGCAATTCAAAATTGTTCCTCCTTCTGTGAGGGCAGTTGTCCTGATTTGCGTTCTATCTGTTCGCATGAGCAATACCATAAAAGTCAGAAACTCTCATGAGTTCAAGTCACATTATATTGAGAGATCAATAAACACATAAGAAACCAAGAAACATAACCAAACCCACATACCTGATGCCTGTCCTCAGACTTTTACAGGATTTCCCCTTATAGTGTATATTCCATTGTGCAATGTCTCCAGCGCATTACTGATGTTAGAGGTTGAGGGTATAGACACCTATGAGAGTTCTCAACCTACAAATACCTATATTTAATTTTCTTTTTCCACTGGAGCTAGAAGCAGAGCTTATCATGATTTGAACAATGAAAACCCACAAAGGAAGCTGCAAGGAAAATCAATTTAAATCCCCAAAGTCTGAACAGACTACAGCACACAGAAAAGGGAAAAAAAAGGGAGAAAAAATAGAGGTCCTAGTCTGGTTTATGCTATCTGATAATGCTGCTATCCAGGTACTGTACTCTTCACACAGTACCACAAATCTAATGATTATTGGGAGACTGGCATTTGACAGAAATAACACAGTCTAACCCTGCCACATGGGCTGAGCTATGCAATTAGCTGTTTCCAAACAACACACTTCACCAAACAAATTCTGTAAAGACTAAATGACCCTTTCTATTCCCATCCAATCTTTTCTTCTTCCTCCTTATGTTTAGTTATGTCATGCTATGTTGTTATGTACTTTATGTTGTTATGTTATATTATTTTCTATGCCTGTAGCCCTTAAGGGATGTATAATGAGAACAGCAGCACAAATGGGAAAGCAGAAAATACGAAGCAGTGAATATAGGTTTAGGTAAAGTGACAGCTGCCATTTGAGATAAGGTAATTCTCCTAAAAGGCTCCAGCAGAGATTTAAAAACTAGCCCACAATGCCATGTTTCTAGGTATTTTTCTATGCTGTTATTCCTTTTTTTTTTTTTTGGGAGGATTAGTGAAATTCATAAAGAATTTATCCTTGTCTTTCACTTACATCCTCCTATAAATAGCTGGGGGAGGGAGGAAACAAAAAGTCCTCTTTTGCTTTAAAGAAAATAGTTCCTTGTGCCTAGAGATGCTCCAAGCCCAGCCTGCTCCTGTCTTTTCTTGTCATGGTCCACAGAAAAAGAAAGCATAAGAAGGGAAGAAACATGATGCACAAACACGGTGAACTTTAAAATACACATTCAGCCTTTTGTGAACACAAATCTAGGAAAAAAAATCCCTCTTAGTTATTCTATATTTGGGTGAATTAATGATTTCCGCTTCAGTCTCTCTTATAGAATCACAGAAGGGTTTGGGTTGAAAAAGATCTTAAAGATTATATCCTTTCAAACCACTATTATACGGATACCTTATACTAGACCAAGTTGTTCTGGGCCCTATCCAATATGGCCTTGAACACTTCCAGAGATAAGGCAGCACTGCTCCTCAGAGCAACCCATTCCAGTGCCTTATCATCCTCGAAGACGAATTTCTTCCTAATATCTAATTTAAATATCTTCTCCTTAAGCTTTAAACCATCCCCCCTTATCCTATCACTATCAGCCCCTGTAAAAAGTTATTATTTTTCTATTTTCCAAATAAAAAATGAAAATGACAAGCAACCAAAAATTTCATAGTTAAGAAAGCACAGTTAAATGTTTCTTGCCTATCTCAATCTTCAGTTGTACAACCGACCCTGACAATGAGTATTTATAGGTATGATATTGGTCTACAAAAGATAGTCCTAGGGTGAGATTTGAGAACATCACGCTTCTTGTGAGATCTTGGGTCAATGTGTTATTCACACCTATCTCCTTCTTTCCATTTGTAAACCCAAGAAAACAAACAAAAAAAATAGTGACTCATAAAACATTGTGGAGGTTTGGGTTGGCTCCCTGCCAAACCCAGCTGTCAATCACACAGATTTCCCCCTCCTCCAGAGAGAGAAAAAAAAAGTACCAAAAGAAAATTGTAGCAAAAATATATATTTATATATTCACGTATATTAGTTATATACAATTAAACACTATGTATGTACAGAACAAGAATTCCAAACAACTCCAAAAGGGAAGAGGGGGAAAGGGAAAGGGAAGAGAGACAAAAATGGGTAAAAGCGAAACAAAACAGATACACACACACCCATAAACTCAGGGAAAAGCTCAATAAAGTAACTAACACAATAAATTCTCGCAGAACTTCCCTCGAGAGAAGCAGTTTCTCCACCTCCGCACGGCTTTCGGACAACAGCTCTCAAATAGGCCTCAGTGCATATAGATAAGAGCGAAGCTGACACACTGAGACCTGATGTCCTCCAAACACACGAAAGGAAGAGAGAGAGGAAACCTCTCCTTTGTCTTTATATACACCTGGTTACATGAAGGAATGATGTGGAATACTTCCTTAGTTATAACCCTGTTACCAGGGAAGGCCTAGACCAAAACCAAGAAAACTAAACACCACAAATATACTGATGACAAAATCTCTACTTGCTGAATATATATTTACATCTTCTGCAGGCAGTTCCCTGTTAGCCATCTCTGGGCTCTTCATGGTGGTCCCACTATGGTAGATCCAGTAGGCTTGCATTGCTATACTTCCTGTTAGGCAGTGACTAATGCACCCTGTGCAAAGATGGCACAGGATAAAATTAGGTTTCTTCTAAGAGGTCATACAATGGTACAGAAATTATAGGGTGAAATGCAGTTGCTACTTCCTGAATGGAATGCAGTGAGCATGCTCAAAACCTATTCCACAATGATTCTCCATACACACAGTCTGCAGCCTTAAGCACCTATTAAGGGGGATGATATATGGAGTGGAGTGGAGGTTGAAACACCACAAGCAGGCTCTCCTGAAGTCCTTTCAGGGAGGGGAATTCCATGGTAATTTGTAGCTGATAAACTTCATAGCATCTGTCAGCCAAGGCACGTAGAAGAGGTCTTGCTGCTGAACCAGCAACTCTGGTGAAATCACTCTCTTTGGACGAACTTGTTTCATTATAATCTAATTGCAATACTAACTCACACCTCCATCCCAGAGTTACCCACGTTCAAGGTATGACCACCCCTCACTGAGAACATGCTCTATATTTTGTTGACTATCTCTTCAAGAATGAAATGAGAGAATTTTACACAAATGCGTGACAAAGAAATAGAATAAAAGCAAGTGAGGAATGGGGAGAACATAGGGAAGATTCCACAGAAACAGCAGGGCTCAATGGGCTGAAATGGTAGGGATGCATATTGGGTAAGAACCCTACTCTATGCCTGCTGAGCACTCTTTTTGAGATTTAGAGCCTCCCTGTGTATTGTTTCGAACATGCTTTTGCAGTCAGATACTATCACCGTCAATCCTCAAACCTTAACCTATTATAATTTTCTATTATATTAGTAAAGAATGTTATTGTGTAAACTGTTAGTGGTGGCCCTTCCTGGGTGCTGGCAGTCACCGACAGTGGGTAACACACTCAAATAAAGTGGAAAGACCTGCTGATGGGGTCTCTCCTATGCTGTTGGCATGTGTTCCCTGAACAAGTCTGTCAAACTGCCCTCCAGAGGAATGTTCAGTGAAGGGTCCCCGTAACGAGATGCTGACAGACTGATCAGGCACAAAGGTCTTGGCTTTCCTGGGATACTGAAAGACTAATCAAGCACTAAGGGTTTGAGGAAATCTCCTCTTTTTGTGTGACATATCCTTAACAGGGATTAATAATCTCTGATTAAGTAAATCAGAGCTGATCTATCCATCAGTGTATTTGGCTAGGATTTTCACTTTAAAGGCAGAAACCTTAAGGAGCCACCTTAAAAGACCAAATTAGCTTGGAACAATAATTAGTAAGAATGCTTAAAACACAATAAAACCCAACTTTGATACAATTTTAATACTATGAAGTCTGATTCTGATAGGAAGAAGCAATTAACACACACTCTAAGGGGCAAACTTTAGGCAATGAAGATGACTGTGGTGCCTGCAATCCTCTTAATTTTAAATCCCTAGATATTATTACTTCATAAAGCTCCCTTTTTTGTTGTTTTGTGGTTTTTCCCTATATTTTTCAATTATTCAGACATTTTAGTATTATCTTCTATTTGTGGTCTAGTATGCTTCTGTCAGAGATTCTCATGCGCTTCATCTCCCCACCACAGATTAGTGACATAACAGTGAAATTGATGGTTTTCTGACATTTTTTAATATAGAGCTTTATTACAAGGAACATGTATGTATATGATGCAGTCTACAACTTCCCCTTGAGGGGAAGAGGAGGGGCAGGCACTGATCTCTTCTCTGTGGTAACCAGTGACAGGACATGAGGGAATGTCCTGAAGTTTTGTCAGGGGAGGTTTAGGTTGGATATCAGGAAAAGGTTCTTCACCCAGAGGGTGGTTGGGCAGTGGAACAGGCTTCCCAGGGAAGTGGTCACAGCACCAAGCCTGACAGAGTTCAAGAAGTGTTTGGACGATACTCTAAGGCACATGGTGTGACTTTTGAGGATGGTCTTGTGCAGGGCCGGGAGCTGGACTCAATCCTTGTGGATCCCTTTCAACTCAGCATATTCTGTGATTTAGCTGTTGAGTCAGAATTTACAACTGAGGAGGACTCAAGGTTAGTGTTCAGTATGGGTGGCATACCACAGAATCACAAAGAGGAGACTGAGGGAAGACCTCACTACGCTCTACGACTTCCTTGTGAGGGAAAGAAGAGTATCAGTAAGCACATCCTTTGCATATTCCCAGCAGAGTTGGCCAAGGCAGACATCATGTAGACATGTATACACACTCAGATGGATAAGAGACTGAAAAATAATTGTAAAAGGTCATTTTTTCGTGATGTAAACAAAAAAACAAAATTCAAGGAAATGGAGCTCTTAACTGAAGAGATCGATTTAGTACTCTTGCATTTGAACAAATCAGCCGCTCTATTGCAGTCATTGGAGTAGTTTTCAAGTGGGCAAACACCTGGCTGATATATTTGAAAGGCAAATTTAACCATATATAGCTATCACATCTCTAAATCCAAGAAAAACCCAAGAATTTTCCCTTTTTTTTTGTTTTTTTTTAGTTTAATAGATGAATATATTATTGAAACAACCTGTATGCCTACCTTAATTCGTCTAAATATTCATCTAAGGTCAGCCACCATATTACGGGCCAAGCTTGTACTTAAAAAAAATCATGTGTATAATGTATATATGATTTAATCTGAATCTTAAAATCACAGATCTCAAATATGGATTTGGTGATGGGGCAATCTTCTTTTTCAAACTTTATAGAAATGTATAAGACAGATAAAAGCTGCTATGGGCAATATCATCTGCTGAGACACATGATTAGACATCTGACAGACTTGAACTGGAATAGTATCACCAGGCAACCAAACCTATTAACCTTTTTCCAGCAGCTGGCTAAATCTAAAAAGCTCAGCAGTATCAATTTATAAATTTGTACAGTCCTCAAAGAAATGGAAGTGGAGTGATTCATAAGGAAAATCATGTGCTGATCTGCAATGTAATATTAATAGCCAAACTTGGGAGAAAATTGTGCAGAAATATCAGCATGACTGTCCTGAATTAGGCATTTGAAGATAATTAAGCCAAAAATAGTGTTTATAGACTACTGGATATCATCTCAGATGATGTGAGTGTGTATAGGTGGTAGTAGTATGAAAGAAAGAAAGAAAGAAAGAAGAGATTTAACCAGATGTTTCAGGAGTGGAAACACCAAGTAGATAAGAAAATAAGACAGTGTAACTATATATAAAAAATATGGAGTTCAGAAGTTCTAGACCATTAGATTTAATGATACAGGAGTAAGCACTTTTAAAAGACTTTACATACTGCAGTGACATGAACTGCAGTCAAGAAAAAGGATGACTCATGTTCCAAAGGACAAAACCTAGCCCAAACATTTTATATTATCATCATGCCACATCACATGTGAAAACAAATGTAAATGTCAGAGAAATGAATGGAAAATCATAGGCATTCAAAGTTGAAGGGTGGTTTAATACTAAGCTTTTTTTTGCATGCAGTTATGCAAAGAGGGAAATCCATAAATGGTTTAGCTTTCCTTCCTTTTCCAACCTTTCCTTTCCTTTCCCTTTCCCTTCTTCATGAGTTACATACACCCCTGAAAATAAATTGTAAAGTTGAATAAATCCAGCAAAGAGAAAACAATAGCACTACTCACAATGTCAGTCAAAGTAGTCATGCTCCTGGTATTTTGAACAGATTTCTTTTCCTTTGGCTCTGTCTCTTTAATGACAGCTGGTTATCAGCTCTGATTATCATTTGTATTCTTTGCCATTAAGAGCTGTCAAGCTTCTTATTCTCAGTATGGATGACCTCAAATAGCTAGAAAAGGCCTATGAAATCAGTTCTTGAAGTCTGAAGAGCAAGAGATTTGCATATGGAACTCACATATGCAGATGTCTGAATACAGAAATTGTTATTTTTCAGAATACAAGTGTGCTGGTAGGCAAAGATGAGCAGTCACCATGTTTGCCATTGAGTGAGTACTTTCTTCCTTTCCATCCCAGGGCCAGGACACCAGCCCGATTTCTTTTTGCTCTTGTGTAGCCATGAATACAGCAGCAAAACATTACTGTTTAACTATGCAATCTGCAGCATCTATAAGATAAAACCCCTGTAAAGAATCAGTCTTACCCTTAGTTCCTTCTGAAAGGAAAACCTGGGGAACTATGTCTGGACGAAAAATGTTGGCTAGGGGACAATAAATTCCCTTCCTGCTGTCTTACTGCTCACAGGGGAAATAAGAGGTACTGCTCCTGTTATAGCAAATCTGTTGTATATTAACAGATGTGGTGTCACTAAGAACTGCAACCTGTTCAGACTGGAGGAGAGCAGGCTTTGGGGAGACCTCCTAGCAAACCTTCCAGCACCTAAAGGGGATCTACAAGAAGGCTTGAGAGGGTCTTTTCACAAGAGCATGTAGTGATAACAGCAAGGGGTATGGCTGGAAGCTGCAGGAGGCTAGGTTTGCATTAGCTATTATTATTCCCAATCCTGGAAATGTTCAAGATCAGGTTGGATGGGGATTTGATCAGCCTGGCGTGTTGCAAAGTGTTCCTGCCCATCGCACTGGGGTTAGAACAAGATGATCTTTGAAGTCTCTTCCAACTCAAGCTATTCTATGATTCTCTGATACTAAGTAGTGCAGAGACCACAGAGCTTCTGTATGTCATAGAGCTGGTGAACTCCATACTCTGTCTTGCTGTTAGTGTCCTTTAGTAGCGCTATGCACACCTAAGCCCATATCAGGTCCCTGATCAGCAATGTATTTACACTGACTTGTTAAAGGTGCACAGATCTCCAGCCAGCTCTGCTCCTTCCAGTTCCTCAAGAACAATTGCATCAAAGCAGCCATGACTTCATAGTTTGGCCCAGTACCAAAGCTCTCTTAGGTTACAAAATGATAGACATCAATATTTTTACACACATTGACAATAAGAAAACTAAACATGAAGTTAAGGTATAAAGTCATCTATATCATATATAAACATTAGATTTAATTAGCAATAACTTAGCAACTGTATTGATGTTTAGTGTTTTGGGTGAAAATTGACAATCACATTTAACCTTCTCTATATCCTTTCAATGTTGTGTAAATACAATAGGTATACCAAGCAGATTAGCCATACACATTCACATTTGCTTTAATGACTCCCAGAAGTGACCTTGTACAAGTGATGTATATGAGGTCCTACAGCAAATCAAAACCAATATCAGATGTCAGGCATTTTCTGTCACTGTTCTCATATCTAACCCAGTAGATCACTGTGACCTTAGACAAGTCATTTAGTCTCTGTTTCTATTTCATGTTCACACGTTAATGAGCCTGAATGAAACTGCAGTGAAATAGAAAATAGTTTGCTATTATTCTGAAATATTCCTGCATTAGAAACATTTAACATAATGATGCCATAAAAGAACTGATGTAGGACTGCTACAAAGCTGGAACACAGATTTTTGTGATCACATTGCCTATATCACTTAGATGATACCTTGAGGGTGCTTCCTGTTTATGAGGTGATAACCATTTCTTAGGCTATATAACTCTCAGGTTTATTATGCAAGGACACAAATATTCCAGCATTAACAGCAAGAACTCTTAAGCATTACATAAATTGGTTCTTCTTTTCATAATCAATCATACCCTTCTTGATTCCCACTACACTACAACAGACAATGTGTCCCCATTCTTTAGAGAAGTTGAGCAACACAGACAGAAACAGACAGATTTTATTTTGCTTTTGATCCAAGAGGTCCATGGAACAAGGTGCATAATGTTCAGCATATACAAGATTTGCTGGCAAAAGAAAACCTGTGAATAAAGCCATGTATTAATGAATGTAGAAATTTTCAAATTCTGGAATAAAAAGCACCTGATGCTTTAATGGTGTGAGGGATATTTGCAAAAAAAAAAAAAAAAGGCAAAAAAAGTAGGTAGGACTGACCACAACTTTCCATTTCACATTTCAGTATAAATCATTGTATGATAAGTCAAAGTTGCATTTAATATTTATAAAATAATTCTATCTGGTGGAGACTATAATGATTCTGGTCTGGAAAAATAGCTGTCTTCCAGAAAGCAACCCTGATTTAGCTTAAAAACGTGTATGCACTGAAGTGTTCAGCTCTTTCCTATGGTAAATCTTTTTTCTTCTGAAACAAGGTAAGTAAGGAAAACCTTCAATGCAATAAAAGAAGGAAAAGAATTCCAAACAACAGTGTTCTAGGGAATTTTTCACTAGGGCTTACTTTTAAGGCAGTTTGCACACTTTCTGTCAAAAAAATATAAAACTGACATAGATTCAGAAGTTCCATGAAAAAGAATATTTTAATCAATCTCAGGAGGTCTTTGCCTTTATGTGTTAATCTGCTTTCCAGGAAATATGTATATAATACACAAAATTTCAGTGTGTATATTTATTCCAAAAAAAAGGTGTCTTACTGTTCAGTTTCAGCAGGGAATACTGAAACCATCTTTCTCGACAGTGGCAATGTCGAACCCATCTTTACTGGACTTCAGACAAAGGACCTGAAACATCACAGAGTGTTTGCTATGGCTGCTGCTATGAAATCCTGCAGGCTGAAGACTCACAAGGTCACATAATTCCATGTCCTCTGTTGTCTTTCTGCCTCCAGAAACGTCCGAACAGGAAACTCTTTTATGACTTATTTGTAAAGGGATGGGATGACAAATACTATTCTTATTTTGTAGGCCCTGCTGTAGTTCTCCCATAAACAAGCACAGTATGAGATATAGAGCTCAGGTGCAGCCTGTCAGCTTGCTTTAGTGCTTAATGTCAAGAGCTTATATATGGTTTTTCATGTCTAGTACCATGTACAGTTATTCAGGCTTTTTTCTGTGCCTGTAATACAGAAAAAAATAGATTTCTCTCTCTTTCACCCTCTCATTCTATGATTTCAGAGAATCATAGAATGGATTAGGTTGGAAGGGGTCCTTAAAATTGTCTAGTTACCATCCTCTGCCATGAGCAAGGACACCCTCCACTAGACTACGTTGCTCAAAGCCCCATCCAGCCTGGCCTTGAACACTTTCAGGAATGGAACAGCCACAACTTCTCTGGTCAATGTATGCGCTGCAGCCTTTTAAGGTACACCAACCTGCAAGAATTTTTTTTTTTTCCTTCTTTCTTTGAGAACACAGGAGTTAAAGTTTATTCCTCCCTTCTTGTTAAGTTGAAGGACATGAAAAAGTTAGTGCAGATATTTGTTCCCATGATAGACTTCTTTCTCAGCATGCAGTAATGTGAAACTAAACACTCGTTTGATTATAAATTTACTCTGAGGATTTGCAAAAGAGAATTCCCCACAGCAAATGTCTGGAAAGCTCAAGCTGGCTTAAATTGAAACCTAAATTATTCTCTGATAAAATTAGTTTTCCCTTAAGAAATACATCTGCCAGGTTAGTGTGTGTGTGGGGGGGGATGAGACCTGAAGACCAGCAACAATAAAGTCACACTCAGTAGTGGATGTTCTGCTCCTTCACTTCCTAAGTGGATTGTCAAAACATCTCAGCATCAGAGATGGGATCTGAATCTAAAACAGTAAGGTAAAGCTTCTATTCCAACTGGCTATGCCAAGAGAGAAAATCAGCAAAAAAAAGGCATGAAAATATTCATAGAATAAAGTCACAGAATTGTTTGGGTTAGAAGAGACATTAAAGATCACGTAGCTCCACCTCTATGCTGTGGGCAGAGGTGTCACCTGCTAGACCAAGTAGCCCATCTGACCTGGCCTTGAACACTTTCAGGAATAATCCATTCAATCAGAAACTTGTCCTGATAAAATATGAACCTATCCCTCCGACCATCTCTTTTATGTTTAAGCTTTTTTTGGCAAGCTTGAAAGAAATCATAGTGTTCCAAATTCCTATAGAGAACTTTGATATTATATATACTAACTTAAAATAAGAAATACAGGGGTTAAACCCAGAAAGTTTCCATACTGCAGAACATCCTGTGTTGTGTCATTAGTTCTGAGTACAATTACACTAAAAAGAGTAAGCAAAAAATATTCTTTACTTCTAGAACCCAATCTGGAAATTTTGTTTCAGAGAACTAATGATGTTAAGGCCCTGCCTGGCAAGATGGATGCCTGCTCCTGTGAGCTAGATTAGTGAAGAAGATAGAGAAAAATGAAGGAATCTTTGTAGAGAGATAAGTAGTCCTTGTGCTGACATTCCAAGTTATAAACTAGCCTGGATAAGAGGATAAAGTAAGATAGAGTTAACAAATCCACAGAAAGAAGGTGGAATTATCTGATGTAATGAGTTGATGAATAATGAAAATTTTAAGGTGTGATTCATCTAATCATTGTATATCCATGTTTACAATAGGTCAGAAAAATTACCCTAAAGAGCCCAGTTTTCTCCAGAGATGATAAATACAACCTAACGGGATTACTACAGATGTAATCATCTCCAGTAAATATAACGTATACTGGCATTGGTATCTACACTGCAAAATGATTTACAGGTGAGGTTTACAGGTATTTGGGCAATTTTTTTCTTAAATTTCCAACAATTTTATTAGAGTTTTTAAGAGCAATTTGATGTATAGATTCTTGGGATAAAACTCCCCAAACATTTAAACAAAAAATAGTTAGGTTTGTGAATAAAAAAGACGTACCAGTTGCTTACACAAAGCTAAAGTAGACTTATTTACAATAGGAAAATACTTGTCCAAGTTATGAGCAGACATGGACAACAAGTCCCAGTATTATGAAAGAATAAAAAGATAAAAATACACTTAATAGCTACAACTGCAAGCACTCTAGACATGTGAAGGAAATTAGAAAGAGTGTGCAGTTTATTTCAGAAAAGGCATGACCAGAAAAATACAAAACTATACAAAAGGATTAGTCACTTAAAGAAATTGTTTATGGATTTTTATCCTTTTTTTCTCCTCTCCCCCCCCCCCCCCNAATAAGAAATAACATCTCAGGTCACATTAAGGTGTACAGTAGTATCAGATATTAACTATAATCACTAATGCTCTTTGACTATGCTGGCTGTAGCATGGACCGTTCCTATTTTCCTGGCCCTTTTCTTCCTCATGCACTAGGAATCCCAATCAGAACTGCTGGATATGTCAAGAACATATTCACTCAGTATATTCATGCAGGCAGCAGGAGAAAGGTGATTATAAATCAAAGTTTCTTCTGGCAAGTTAGAACACACTTTGGTGAAAGAAATATATTAAGTTCTTATGGTGTGAAAGGAAGCAGATGTGGACATTGCTGTGACACCAGAGAAATCAACTGCCTATAGATATTTCTTTATCACACAGCAGCCAAATAGGCTCAGTGGCTGGATTAACCTTGACCCAGATTAGTTTTGGTTACCGTCAGCTTCAGGAGGGTCTAAGCCTTCAGATTCTCCTTTAGACACCACTGTTGCTGTCAGGGTGTTACAAGTCAACATCATTGTGAAGTATTTCTAAGGAAATGCTAGTTGAAGGTCCCCTGATAGCTGTCAGAGGGCTCAAGATCCCTTCTGTCTTGCACACAGACAGCAAGGCTATGATTAGCAGTTAGCCATCCCCAAAATGCCCATTTAGCTCAGCAGGTTGACCCCTTCTGACAACTGGTATCTACAAAACTAAATGCAGAGTTGGGTTATCTCTGTCAACTCTTTCACTTGCCTGGATACAAGTTAAAGTCACAGAAAACACAAAGCCACAGCTCTGTATTGGTATCTTGCAGTGTTTCACTTGAGAATTGCTACCAAAGGTCCTGTTGTGTCCGTAGGGACACTCTATTGGGATGATGGAGTTACTGGAAACATCCCCTTCATTTCCGGCAAACTTGAAGCATGTGGAGCAGTGTTCTTGTAGGGAGCTGTAGACATACGTACTGGTAGTTCAGTCCTTGATACTAATTCTTCAAACTTGCCATGAAGATTTACAAGGTGAAGAAGTCTAACTCATAGAGATGTTCAGTATAGTTAGGGAAGAGAGACACTTCCCTAAAAGTGATGCCTAAAAACTATCTGTTGAATCACATGAAGGAAATGCCTCTTTCCTTCTACTTGACTGCATATATCCCACATCAGCAGTTTTTGAAAGCAGGACTCTAGATTTCTTTTTGCCTGTCTTAAAAGAATTGAGAATAGAAACCTGGCATTATTTACATTATTTTCTTTCTGACGGGCTTCATTTTCAGAAATGCACTTTCAAATGAATTTATGTCATTAGTCCTTTAAAGTAAATATAATATTTGTGGAAAGTAATTATTCATTGTTAGTACAGAACACGTATATGAGCATTCTTTTGTATAAATTAGATTTTAAATTACTGGTTAACAGAGCAATTGCACAATATTACAGTCTAATCACCTTAAACAACACAAGTTGCTGCTTCAAGGGACAACAGTATAGGCAGTTACAGTGAAGGCAGCAGAGAAGATGGCTATCTTCCCACAAAATAGGGTCAAAGGAAAATACACAAGCACTAGTTAATGTACTACAATACTTGTTTTGAATTTGTGCTGAAATGACATGCACTGGGTTTTGGTAGCAGGGGCACCACCTCTTCCACTGCAGCCTGTGGTGCTCACCATGGTGAGGCAGTTGTCCCTCTGCAGATTATGGAGTACCCCATGCTGGAGCAGGTAAACACCTGAAGGGGTCTGTGATCCCTTGGGAAGCCAGCACTGGAGTAGGCTCCTACAGGACCTGTGGATCCATGGGAGAGAGGAAGCCATGCTGGAAGAGGTTTTCTGGCAGGACTTGTGATGCCATGATGAACCCAAGCTGAAGCCATCTGAAGGACTACACCCTGTGGAAGGGATCCACATTAAAGCAGTTTGTGAAGAACTGCAGCCCATAGGAAGCATTCACATTGGAATGTCAGTACCTTTATTGTAAGTCATTTCATAGCACAATTGCTTGAGGGACAAAGCGTCCTTGGTTGAGGATGCCCATCTAATCCTATTTGATGACATAAATTAAACCTAATCAATTGTTTTCCAATGAGGTATATGAAGTGAATAGACTTCAGGACAACGGCCTTGTTCAGGCGTCTGCCTGGAAGAATCCTGTGAGATATGGTCCCAGCTCGAAGATGGGTCCAAAATAACTTGATAAGGTCAAGAAGGGCCCATTCTAATGAGTAGAAAGTCAAGTAAAGTGACAGAAAGCCTTCATGAATTAATAAGGAGCTTCTGATTAAAATAAAACGTAAAAAGCATTCAGTTGAAGCAAGGACAGGTCACTCAGGACAAATAGGCTGACCAAGGTTGCAATGGGTGAGGTTAGGAAAACCAAAGCTGACTTGGAGTTTAATATGATGAAGGATTTGAAGGGCCACAGGTAGGTCTTCTGTAGGAATTTCAGGAACAAAGAGAAAAGGAAGGAATATATGTGCTGACTGACAGGTGACCTGGTGGCAATGGATGTAGAAAAATCTTGTGTACTCAATGTCTTCTCTTTTCTAAGTCTTGCCTTCAATTAGAAAAGTCTGGGGATGGGGAAAAAAGCAAATATATCTGCATAGAAGTTTCGAAAGAAAGTGAATTCTGATGTTCGGTCTAAATCCATTCCACAATACTAGGCACCTGTGCGGTTTCAAAAGGCTGAGTGGACATTTCAAAAATTTTGAGCATCATTTTTGACATCACTCAGTATATTCGTTGAGATATTCTCAGTCATTTCTGAAACTTTGCTTGGAAAGAACAAATGACCCAAGGAAGTTCTCACGCTGATTATAATCAAGCTGCTTTCCTAACATGATTCAAAGCAAAAAAAAAAAAAAAAAACAGGGAGAACCGATCATGCAACATACACAAAACAAAGTACCCTTCTTTGTGCCTGGAAGCTACAAAAATGGTTGTAGTTACCAGGTATTTTCACAGTCCAGAAGCCACAAGAGGCTGGAACAGCTTATTTTATTGAGGAAACTAGTCATCTTTATAAGATTGCTCCCATAAATAAAGTAAATAAATTGGTGGCATTTTCACAGGTATTTCACAAGGAATAATAAGCAAATCAGAAATATTTGCCTTAAGAAATTGTACTTTTGTATTTATTTTAAGGATATTTGTCCCCCCCTTTCATTTCTAAAAACCAGATTTTTTTTCAGTTCATCACAAAATATAATGCTAGAAGTAGTGCTAAAAGCCAGTTCCTTCCTTATGTTTGTTCAAACTTACTTGAAAAATGGCATTTTTTTCTTCTTATTTTTGAGCTTGTCCTTTATATTATGATACATGACTCTAAAGCAACATGTTTCTTTTAAATTTAAATTACAATTCAGAAAACATGTTAAAACATAAAACAATAGCCTTGTAAAAGCATCCCATCAAAGACAAAACAAGGAGCAGTGCAGAAGTGAACAACTATCAACTTAATCTGGGTCTAGTCATTGCAATATAATGGAATGAAGTAGTATTCAGCATGTTTGATTTCCTTATAACAGAAGTAAATATTTTGAAAAAAATAATGAAAATTTTCCAGGCATGAAGCTCATTTATTACTTAAGTGACATTAGCATATATTTTTCTTCTATCCCTTTTTTGTGTATGATTTAAAAGGAAACAGAGGTGAATGAATGGGGCAAAGAAAATGCAGTATGTACCAGCTCACATTCTGATGCTTATACTCAGAAAATTAGTCAGAGTGTAACTCGGCTTATTTATATAAGAATACTTAAAAAATAACAAATCATCATGAGTAAAGATGGGAGATGGTATCTTCCAATGACCAAACAATAAATAAGGCAGCTTATTTTTTTTTTCTGTATAAAGTCATCTCCTAAGTTTCTCTTATGAAACAACTGCCACAGCCCATTTTCTGGCAAGTAGCTCGCTTGGCATAATTTTTTGACTACAAGGTCATTCTGCTATCACTAACTATATCATCTTCTGTACTGAACATATGTTCTCTTCACAGAACTTAACTCCACTATTGTCAAGGCTTACTGTACAGTCTTACATAATAAAAGGTTGTTTAAGTTAATGGCAATAAAGTCTTGACTTTGCTCCTCTTAGTGAAGAACCTTTAATTCCTATTTGCTTAGAGAGTTAGATATTTTCAGCTGGACATTTAGAAACATAAACCATCCTTAACTCAATAACTAGGTTTGGTCCATAAAATACTTTTGAACATGCATCAAAAGAATGATAAATGTTCTGCTGATTGGGTTGCACACAACAGGTCACTCAAAGCAATAAAGTTATGGGATGAAACATGTTGCAACACCAAGAAGTCCTATCTTCCACCCTGGTGGTAATTTTAGCTCATGTCATAAATTTTCAAGAGTAGCAAAATAAATTTCAAGATATTGATTCTGCCTATCTGTCATTATATCATCCCACTGATCGATCTTTTCTTTCCCCTGAGACTTTTCTGGACTTTCATTTTCAGGATCGGGTATTTACCTGAGGCCATTTAACAGAGTTCTATTTATCTTATTTGGAAAACATTTTCTCTCCCAATTGCTGTAAGATTACATTTGTTTCAAAATGTACTGTCTTAGTAGAAACATTTCTTGTTGGTTATTTGACAGATTACCTGGTGATGACACTAATGAGAGCAGTGGGAACAGGTGACAGCTTATGCATCAGAAGGAAATACCACAGCATATAATGCAGGCTACTGGACAAAGCAATTTAGAAATTCTGCATTTATTAGCAATAAAGAACACTTGGACAAACTAAGATAGATAGAGTCCATACAACAATTTTTCCAGCATACCTCACCATTCACACTAATAGTTACACCAGAGACCTTTGAGACTTGTGCTGGTGTTGGCTGGGATAGGGTCAATTTTCTTCACAGTATCTGGTATGGGGCTGTTTCGGATTTGTTTTGAAAATAGCGTTGATAGCACAGGGACGTTTTCTTTATTGCTGAGCAGTGTCAAGGTCTTTGCTGCTCCTCAGTCCACTATGCCTGCGAGGAGGCTGAGGATGCACAAGGAGTAGGGAGAGGACACAGATCATACAGCTGACCCCAAACAACCCAAGGAATATTCCAGACTATATGGCATCATGCTCAGTACATAAAGGCAGGGTAAGAAGTAGGAGGGAGGGGATGTTCAGAGTGATGTTTGTCTTTCCAGGTCACTGTTACACATGATGGAAACCTGCTTTCCTGGGAGATGGCTGAGCATGTGCATGTTGGTGGGAAGAGGGGAATGAAGAATCCCTTGTTTTTTTGGTTTATGCATGTCTTTATTTCAACCCAGGAGTTTTCTCACTTTTACTTTTCTGATTCTTTCCCCTATCCCATTGTGGGGAGTGAGCAAGCAGCTGTGTGGGAATGAGTTGCCGTCTGGGCTTAAACTATAACAATCTCCATTACAATTTCCTGTAATTTAAAGTTCAATCCAACATTCCTTCTTATTTCAATACTATTTCCTACCAACTTGCTTTGTCACTTAGCAGCAATCTTGTCTGGATTAATAGTAGTTGGGGATGCAACATTTTTAAATGCATGTGAGCAAAACAAAAGAAAAAAAAGACTATATAAAACTGAAAACCACTGTGATATGTTATAAAGAAAACTATGACTCAGAATAGGTATCTTTAATTTAATCACAGACATTAAAATATAATCAGATAGAAAGTCCAGCCTGATTTTTAATTGGGCAGCTACATGTCTTTCCATGAAAAAGGCTGGGTCACATTTTTAATTCAAAATGATAGGCCTAGCTCTGTGGCTAAGATTACAAATTGCCTTTTCTCTTCTGATGTCAGTGGAAGCCTTGGGGGAGGAAGAAAAAAAAGTTAAATATAGCTTTTTGCTGTTTTTCAGTTGTTTAACTGATCTCACTTAAAAGACCTTCCACAGATTATAGAATTTCATGCACTAAGC
This sequence comes from Campylorhamphus procurvoides, assembly GCA_013396655.1. Taxonomy (NCBI): domain Eukaryota; kingdom Metazoa; phylum Chordata; class Aves; order Passeriformes; family Dendrocolaptidae; genus Campylorhamphus; species Campylorhamphus procurvoides. The sequence goes on from WBMV01006900.1 coordinate 658,504, forward strand.
TGAGACTAACAATATTACTGTGTTTTCTTCTTTTATTCACCTCTCTTTTCTATGTCTTCTCTGATTCTCTCTTTGCCCCCTTCTGCTGCTCCTAAGAATTCTCATTCCATCTACTTATTTCATTACTGTAGACAGACACTACAGTAAATAAAAATGATCAGTAGTTCAGCAGTAAATGATAACATCTGAGCACAAGTACCAAGCAGAATTAGTACGTGAAGGAGAATACATAGTCAAGGAGAAACCTTAGCTGGGGCCTTACATCCTGGCTGCTGGTAGGCCCAGGATGACAGTACTGGAATGACTACATTAATTTTCCTTAAATTCATCAGGGTTGGAATGGTTTCACTTTATTGATTTTTAAAATTATTTATTTTAACTTTATGAAAGTTATGCCTTTTGGGCCACTGAAAATGCCTGTATGTGTTTAATATGTGGACTTCATGTTCTGCAGTGTTGAAATAGAACAAGTGGGTCTCATGTCCTGCTCACTTAAATTTCTGTGACCATGTTGATGAGCTTATGCACATCAAAATTGGCCTGGAATCAGATCTATTTTTCCTAAGGCATCATAGCATCCTCCAGAGATATCCGTGTCCCAAAGCACTAACACATTCCTCAGCAAATAACTTTCTGCTGAAGACACAATAAATTTTTGGCCAAGTATGTTTGTTTGGAACAAGCTAGACTGTCTTTTCTTTCCCCTCCTCATTTTCCGATCATTATATTCCCTATTGAATCTGAGGTTATCTTACTAATAACAAGAGAGTGTTGATCTCATCCTTCTGTCCAGGGAAGCAGAATGGTACTTTAGTGTCTAAGTCTTATAAGAAAAATGTAACATTCTTCTAAGGAAGGAGATAGGTTGGTAAACAGGTAGGTAAACGAATGAAAGAAATTTTCATTAGAAAATTAAAAAAAAAAACCCCTAATCCTCCCCTCCCCCCAAAAAAACCCCAAAAAAACAACAAAACCCAAAAAATCCCAAACCAACAGAAACATATTTTACCCCATCTTCGCCTCCCCAAACTACTGACAAAAATCACTTTGTTTTATCAGTTCTCTCTCTCTTGGCCAGGACCAATTGTTAAAGCCAGATAGGGATGATCAGATGCTTAAACAACAATTCAAATGAAATCTTGGAAGACTGCTGTGTTTTGCAAGCTCTCTTTGGTGTTAATATTTGAGATGCCTTGTTCTTCTTTCGAAGATTGTTGTAGAAAAAACCAGTAAATGGCATCACACAAACACACAAATCTCATGTAAGACTACAAGTGCAGCGAGAAATCTGCAATCTCCTGATACCATAGCAAAGAACATAATTGTGAGAAATTACTATGAGAGTGTGAACATAGAATCCTATGTACAAAAAACACAGGCACAAATGGCTAAATAATAAGATCGGTGCAAGCAACCTGAAAATGTCTCCCTGTGTATTTAGAGATGATCCCATGTGAGGAGGATAAAAGCCACAGAGACAGAAAAGAAAAAACAAAACCAAATAAGAACAAAATGCGATTTTTTTTTCCTTTTAATTGGCTAAGTGTGTCTCAGAAAATACAGCTGCATTCTCCTGGGGTGGGGTAAAAGGAAGATTAAAAACAGAAGGGAAAAAAAAAAAGAAACACGGTAGAAGAAATACAATGGTTACAAATCTTTATGATCCTTAAAACAGCCACTGCCACCTGCAATATTTGCCTGTCCTTAGCACTAGAATATACTTTAAACTTAAGTAGTTTTATTGCTTGATTTCAGAAAAGAGAGCACTCTGAAAATAATATTTTCAGTTATATTTGTATCTGTCCAGAGACTAGAAATGCTGTTGGCGGAGCGGAGGGGGGTGCAGCGGGGAGAAAAAAAGAAAGAAGAAGGGACAGGTTTCCCATTGGTATCTTCATTCTCATTCTATTTAAAGCTGTCCAGAGATTTCAAGTGTTAAGGAATCTGATTGTAAGGTTTTTGGGTTTGTGCTTTTTTTGTTATTTCATGTGCTTGCATCTGAATAACCCATTTCAAAAATCAATTTGTCTACATATCTTCTCTGTTCACTTATATGTTGTTTTCAATGTTTTCTTGGTAACATCCTGAACAGGGAAGGAAACAGAAACGGAAATAACGGAAAACTGGAGTGAAAACTTTGACATTTGGTGAAGAAGATATTTAAAATCTGCAAAATCACTGGAGTGGCAGTAAACCCAACTACTTTTTACAAATGATATGGGCTGAAAACTCATAAAGTTTCTGGACTTGTAACATAGGCACAATATGCTGTCTCTAGTTAGACAACATTAAGCCTACAAAAGTGGCAAGAATATCCTGGAGAACTTAGGATGTAACCTGACCCTGAAAAGCTCTCTATAGTCTAAACATCAGGTATCTTCCAGATGTTTTTCTGTGTCTGTGCTGGCCAATTTACTAGAAAATTCCCAAGGATTTACAGATCTGGCTCAACATAAGCTCCATTTATGATGGAGATATGTTAATTAGCTCCAAAACCAAATTATTTTTATGTTTCTGACTCACTTCAGCCTCACTTCAGTTTGAAAAATGACTGTAAAAAGTTGGTTTAACTGTTCAGTTGTGAGACTCTTCTCTGACATGATTAACTTCCTCCTAAAGAGTTTCTAGACAGTTCAGGAACTAGAATAGTCCAGGGACCATTCCCAGGAGGTAGTCTGAAAGTTTTGGAATACAAAGGCACATTTAATATGTTAGTATAGATGTAGTTAATTTCATATTGATCAAACCCCTTGCTCCTTTCATTTTCTTTTTTACAAAACAGAATAACAGGATTCTTCTAACTCTCCAAAATGTATAGTTGCATCCCTAAACAGCTGGCTGATACATAGCAGTGATGGTGGAAATGGGAAAATAAGGGTAATTTGTATCAGTTAAGCATATGGGTTTTCATATTAACTGCTTGAAAATGTACATTTGAATGCAGGCAAGAGCTAAACATTTCTGGAGTTTGCATCCTATTTCATGTTTTCCTGTTTTCTAACATCAACAGAGACACAGTGGCACCAACATTTCTCTCTCTGTCAGCTCCTTCCAGCAACAGAACTGTGAATCAAGAGCTTGGGAAGTCTTTGGAAGTTCTGGAAAACACTGAGGAATTCCAAACTTTGCTATGAATGATAGACAACTATTGACACTTGGTCTGGTGCTGGCTTTTTTAAGGTCTGATATCATGTTTCTTTAACGAGATTAAAAAAGATGGGTTGTTTATTAAAAAACCTTGTCCCACATGACTGCTTCACAACCAGCAGGGCTAGATATAAACAGCCTGGGCTGAATCTAGACAAAAGACGACCCAGGAAGTGTTTCCTTAACGTCTGTTCCACAGCTGCATGACACTCACCCTGCATATGCCACACGAAAACCTAGGAAAAATGAGTAAACCCAGAGAAACTTTGGAGCATACGGTGTAAGGCCGAATACTTCTGGATATCTCTAGGTTGGCTTATACTGTCATTTATTAAAATATATCTTTTATTTAATATGCAATTTCCAGTTTACATAGACTCCAGCTTAGCAGCTGTCCATCTGAATCTAAGATGGTGAAAGAGCAGCTGATGCTCACTTTGATGTTCAGTCCTGATTCCAGTATTCTCCAGGCCATTTCTAATGCTGCTTCAATGGTTAGTGGCTAATAAAGTCAAGCTATCCCCTCTTAACCCACTGAACAAGACGCAGTGTCCGCTGGTGCTGGCAGCCTTTTTCAAATTTATGTCATACACGCTATACATGCATCTGCGTTATTACAAGCTCCCTGCTCCCGACAACAACACTAATTGCAACCTATTTCTATAAAGTCCTTTGAATTGGTACATTTCAACAATGCCCCAGAAAGAAGGCTACTCCAACTACTGCATGTATTTCTGTGGTTTATGAATCAACTTTATGATTTTAATTTTGAAACTGTTATTAAAGAGACAGATTGCATTTAATAACAATTTTAGTATTGCCTGATGCTCTCACCAGCAAGTAATAAAGCAAACTAAAATTAATCCACTGCTAGGAGGCAAGCACATACAGAAGGTGGCAGTTTGTTGTTCTAACCTCAATAAAATACCAGCAGACACAGTATTTCTGTCATTGTGGTGCTTATTCTCCTGGTTGCAAAAACAACCTGGATGTACCGGGAGTCATTTTTCCAATTAAAAGTAAATCCCCCTTTCTCTGGCTCTGTCCTGTGCTTCAGTTTGTCATGAAGACTAGCTGCATGAATTTTGTACACTCAAGTTCATTCATGCCCAAATGGTCTTTGTTATTTTTACGTGTGGTGTTTGCTCACTATTCAGCAGAAATGCAGAATTTACTACGACAGAATGAGTTTCTGAGTGGTTAGTGCTCTACATGGTGATTCTTTGTCTGTCACAGAGGTTCGGAATTAGCGCTTCTGAATTGGCCATAACTCAGCACTAAATGATATAGCTGAAAAGGTTTTTCAGTGAACATTCTAAGTCAAAAATAACTTAATTGCTCAATCCATATGCAAGAACCTATATCCTAGTACTTTAGAATGAAACCACTGATAATATTTATCTTTACATGGCAAAATATTTTATATTCTTCCAGAGTCTTGGGTCCAGTTCCGTGTGATCTTATGTTTGGTTTCACACCAGAGCTGAGTTAAGCAATGATATGCTTTCGGACAAAGCCAATTTATAACCTCCCAAGCCGTATTCAGAAGTGGCTGAGGAGTTAACATAGGTAAGGACCAATTCCAAGAGTAAATGTATGTGTTAATACCTTGTTTGGAGTGTGAAAGCATTTGATAGCATGAATAAAATTAATTCTGTATGTATACATTATGGTACAGATGATAGTCTTGAGGATATTTAAATAGTTAAAATTAAATCCTTCAGACACAGTCTTTCACAAGGTATTGTCCTATTAAAGCCTCACTCATTTCACACATGGAAGTTGTAAAAAGGCCAGTTTGCAATCACTTGGAAAGAAGAAATGAGTCTTGTTAAGTGCTGCATTATGCAGGGTCTAAAAGGTGAATTAAAAATATAGTTCTTTGCTGTTCTTTAATCCCTATAGAATCCCGATCAACACTGCCCTCTGAACAGCTCTGTTAATCACTTAATGCACTACAGAAAGCATCAAGTTTAACTTTCTCTATGTTCAGTGCTACACAAAGCTATAGGAAATTAAAACCTTCCACATAGGGCACTACCTGATAGCCATAACTGGGGACCACTGCTTTGCGGGTGAGGAAGCCTGATCTCAACATAGTTTCAGTCACGTCTGGGAATGCCTTGAGTACTACAAGCCTCAAAAGAATTTAGGGTAAAAGGGAAACTTGCACATAAGTGATAGAGTTAGAATTGAACAGAGGACTTCTTTTGTAGTCAGAAGCATGAGGAAAGAATGGCAGAAAGGTGCAGCTGAGGTTAATCAGATTCTTCTTTCCCCATTTGTGACCTTGATCACCTGTTTTATTTAGGAAAGAGATGGTACTTCATAACTGCTGACACAATGGAGAGTTCCTAAACTTGAGCTGCAATGTTATGGAATGATTCATGCAAGAAAGAGTGGCTACTTTACAAGACACTGATCTCCAGTGCTTTTGTACATGCATATATATTGCTTTTAATTTCCCACATTCTGTTTGCCTATAATAAAATTTCAATTAGAGAAAAAGGGAGAAAGCTTCTGTTTGCATGCATACTCACGTAATTAGTGACAATGAGAAGGGGATGCAACATAGTTTAGTAGGGGTTTTAGCAAATGTTTTCTCTCTCAGTTTGCCTGAGAATGGTAATAATTCTTTAAGTAAATATGAAATATTATACATGAATTGTTTGTGTACAATTTTCTGTGTGAGTCAGGATTAAAATATGTAAATATTCTAGATGTCACTCTTCCAAGGAGAGTAGATTTCATTCACAGAAACCCTTTATTCTGTTGGAAATTGAGATGACAAAATATGGTGCAATAATAGGAACTTGCAGTGCTGCAATTGCTTAAAACAGAAAGGCAGAAATGTACTTTTGAATTCTTGTTTTGCTCTGGTTAGTCCTGTTCCTAACAGTACATTTTTCCTTTGTGTGGGAAAAGCTAGGGTGACTCTAGTGTCCTGTTTGGCACCCCTTTGTTCATGAGCCTGTGCCACTCTCAGTGCAGAGGTAATTCGAAAAAGGAAGAGATGGATCTACTGAAATCAATAGGAGTTCTTTAAATTGACATCTGTGGGCATTGGATCAAATCCTATTTTAAATGAGTGGCTGAGCTATTGCCAGGAAAATCCTAGAATCAATAGCTTGTGGTACAAAGCCAGCTTTGGCAGTGGCTCGAAGAGATGCATCTTCTGGGGTCAGGAGGTCAGATCTCCACATGCCAGATTCAGCACCTGGCAGAATGAGCTTGGTTGAGTGAATATCAAATTGTCCAGCAGAATAGTACAGAGACAAATAAGATTTGCTGAAGATCCTTAAAAGCAAAGGTTTGTGCTTTTTATTCATGTTTCCCAGTAGAGTTGATGAGACCCCTATCAAACAAAGTCCTTGTAGAAAAAAAGGAAGGACTGCAATATGTAATTACTGCTTACTGCAACAAAACATCTCTAATCCAAGTTGTGTAATAATGATACATTGCATGGAAACAGAAGGGAAGTGTTCAGTGAAACTATTCCCGCAGTCGTGACTGTACATTCTAGTTTCCTATCTGCCTGCATGGCCAAGTTTGTTTCAATGGGAACTGGTCTGGAAGAACATGATACAGCATGTCACTGTTATTTACCTAGGCTGTACTTCCTCACCCAAGAAATGCTTCCAGCTCCAACAGTGTAAATATGACAGTAATATTGTTCTTACACAACCATGGGAAGTCAATATGTTATATAAGTGGTATCCTTCAGTTTTTCAGCTACTTTCTGAGCTGGATATGATACTGTACATTAATCAGTTCAATCCACCACCAAGCACTTCAGTAAATAGTTCAGAAAAAAAATGTATTCTTCAGTCAATAAATCACTTGGACTAGGATTGCAAACAGAATCCTTTAAATTACAGACAAGTCTCACTACAACATTGCAAAGGTTTGTACATATTCAATGCTAAATTAACTCAGCAAATTGAAAGGGAAGTTCCCTAGTGATTGCAATATGGTACCATTAAAATATTGGGTTGGGTGTTTTTTTGAAATACACTGTTATAAATGTGCCTTTTATTTTTAAAGGAGGGAAAACAGGTATTGTGTTGAATGGGGTCAAAGACTGGCAGATCCTGACTGCAACCATCAGATGATGTGCAACAAAAAACAAACAAACAAAAAAAAGTCCATTTCCTGGCACTGAGAGAAAGCCTAAAAGTAAGAAATCAAATGTATTCAAATAATGTTTCCTAAAATCCATCCGTGAACATTTTGGCTGACAAAAATTGCTGGAATAGCAAGTTATGGGAGAAATTAGTCTTATCTCTGTATCTTAGTAACAGAACAGTGCTGCAGCAAACAGCTTCACCAAATGAGACACTGATCACCAGGTGACTTACAAAACAGGTGACATATACAAACACCTCTCAATGCTAACACCAAAAGATACCAAATGGCCTTGGGCAAGACAAGTCATTCACATTGTCAGTACCTAAGGTGTCATTCTTGTGACAAGTCTATGTAAGGGTTTCTCAGAGAGATAAAACATGGTGATACGTCTTCAGGCTCAAAACTCAAGTCGCAAATAATCCCCAGACTTTCTGGACTATACAGAAAGAAAGAGAGAAAGAGGGAGGCAGGAAGGCAGGAAGGCAGGGAGGGAAGGAGGGAAGGCAGGAAGGCAGGCAGGAAGGCAGGAAGGAAGGAAAAGTTTGACAGATTTAGACAGAATTTGATGCTGGGCTCATATAAATGACATGGAGACATATGAATACTTTAGAACTTGAAATTGTAAAAATGCTACGTTTTTAAATGGAGAGCTTGAGTAATGTTGCCTTGAGAAGGAGACATACAGAACTTGAGAGTTTGAAAGAACTTAGAGGGGAAAAAACCCCCCACCCAATAATTTCCAGAAATCCTGATCCTTAATTCTTAAAAGTCTTTCATTGTCTCTGCAGAGCACTCAAAATGTAAAAAATAAGAGATGCCCTGCAGGTCATGTAAAACTTTGCAGCTCCAGGGCTGCATCTCTTAAATTGCTGGAGGAAACAAAGTGAAAGAGTCAAAGAGAAGTTATAAAACAAGTTGAAATACCCTGCAGAAAAACAAACTACAGAACACTAAGGTGCAGAGACTATAAACAGTGACAAATATGGTGTATTAGGGAGACAAGCAGGTAAAACACTACAGGAGTCATGACACCTGCTAGGAGAATCACTGGAGACCAACCTGAGCTGACAATACAAGTCGTGTTACTCTATTCCCAGTTATACCTAGGAAATTAGCAGAGCTCTTTGAAGCAAATAGTTGAGAAGTCCTATCTCCCTGTTCTCCCATTCCTCACCCATACAAGATTTATTGGTGCAGTAGTGAAACAAAACTTTATGTACACATCATTGCACTCTGTACCTCCAAAGTGGTAAGAACAGCTCCTCTCACTGAGGACAGCTTGCTCTTCACTAAAAGGTAGAAGGTTAGTCATGGTAATGTTATATTTGTCTTCTTACTCATTCAAGTCTCTCCTCCTATTAAAAACATCTATCTCAAATACATTTTAACATTAAATAGAACTAAATATTTTAAACTGAGGTTCATCCCTATCACAGTGAAGTCAAACCTACAGTGATCTGTGAAAAGACTGGAATAGGAAAACACGTAATGCAAGAAATCTACTGAAAACAAGACAGGCACTTCTTTTCCTCAGGTGACTGGAGCTGCAGTAAGGAAATTCTAATCAAAAATATCTGCAGCCCAAACGTTTGAATGGAAGACAGAAGAAATTCTGTGAATATATTAAGAAAGGCCAACTGAAGTCCGGCTCATGATACTACCTTTAGCAGGGCAACATTGGGATGTTGTTTTCATCCAGGCCCAAAGACTCACAAAGGACATTTGGGGACATAACTGCTAGGTGTTATCAACAGTTAGAGAAGGCATAGAGACGGTGACTTAAAAAGCAGGATAATTATCAGTGATCGGAAGTCTTTCAGCTGTATTTTCGGCATAATTTGACAATGATCCCTCCTTTCTGCCTTGTTCCTCATAGTCTCCACATATTTATTTTAGAAGCTGGAGGGAGATGCTCTAGCTCTGTGACCAGTTGTAGAGCAAAGAAGAGGATGGGTAGAGACGCTAGAGCATGTAGAATACGCGATTCTAGAACATCTAAAGTACACAAAACTAGTGTAGACTATGTATGCAGCTCAAAGGGTTATTGAGGTTAAGTAAGTAATATAATATTTTGCATTTTATTTATTTCCAAAGTGGAATAAAGAATTGAGACTATTTTCAGGAGCTTGAAGAACTGCCATGAAACATTATCGTTACTGCTCAGACTGCTCCCCAGGAGACCTCTCAGGAATCTCTAGGGTGTCTGTGCACCTGTAGTGACATCTGGTGGCAAAAAAAGAATTTAGAAGAAATTGAATAAAGATGGCAGACAATTTGTTTTCTGTGGGCTTGTAAGATTAACCAGTGCCCAGGTTAACTTAGCAAGTCCATGCTGAAAATTATATTGATCAAAAGCATTCTGGCATCTTCTTCCCTGAATCTTGTGTTGAGTTCTCTAATAAGTCTTTTGGCAAGACAAACAAATATTTTTGAGCTGAATTCTGAGGATAGTGGTTATGTTTCTCATTTTCCGTTATCAAATTACAAATGCTTGTGATCAAAGTGCAATAAATTGCAAGAGTACTGATCAACATAGAAAATGCCACATTTTTCTATGGCTGGTGTGTTTAGAATCATAGAATCAGAGAGAGGATTCTGTTGCAAGGGATCTTAAAGATCATCTGGTTCTAACCTTCCTGTCATGGGAAGGAATGCCACCCACTAGATCAGGTTGCTCAAAGCCCCATCCAACCTGACCTTGAGCATTTCCAGGAATGGGGCAGCCACAGCCTCAATGGGCAGTGCTTAGCAGTATTTACAATGTCATGTTAGTAGAGCATCCTTGCTGGAGTGTGTGCATGATCTTCTGAAGGCTGGATTACAAATCTTGGCCACTGATTGCACATTTCAATCTCTATTAATTTTTTTGCTTTTTTCTTTCTTGTTTATAAATATAAAGCCAACTCAGGATTTTGAGGTTGATGGTTTTCTTTTCAAGGGAGAAGCAGCAAAATGGCACCTAGCAGTATGGTAAGGGTAGTTTAAGTTGCATACTGACACTGGGGCTGGAAAAAACCCAGTCATAATGTGCTTACAAATTTTCAATGCTTCCAGAAGTCTTGTATATCCACCATTGTTTCCAGGAAGTTATTTCACACTAAATTCTAATTCCATGTGTAGAGGAGTGAATAAAGGATGCTGTCCATAAAATACCATAGCTGGGACTCATAGCCTGAGTGAAACTAACCACTTTTCTTCCTTCCAAATATGAAAGATGTAACCCAGTCAGTAACTTCTGCCACTATTACAGAAGCCTCGAACTATTGTTACCTAATTAATTTCAGCTTGGCCTCTCAGTGGCTTTTTAATTTAATGTAGTGCGTGCTATGCAAATATAAAAAATGAGATCTGCCACTCTTGTTTGGAAACAAAATCCAGCATAACTAACAATTAACTGGACTTCCATCAGCCCTGTCAAAATTCAAGGAAAGGCATGAGTTTGAACCACTCCCTAGCAACGTTTTTGGGGTTTTTTTTCTGAGCTGAGATATATTCTGTAGTTTGTGTGTGTAAACTCTGTGCAGAAAGGATTATTTTTTGAAGGAAAATTGTTAAATGGTTGTTTACTTGATGTCTGAACAGGGTAAGGCACTATTGCTGTACATGTAAATAACTTTTATTAAACTGTGTTCTGTCCCAGGCAAAGGCAGAACCCATTTGAAGTAACCTTATTTTCTGGTAAATAGATCATCCAAGTCTATAAAGAATTTGGTCTAGTGTCAGACCTTCTAATGACTTTGAAACTGCATTTCATTAAATCTGCTAACTTAGTAGGTTTCTCAAGAAATCTATACATGTGAAATGTTAAAGGAAACAAGAAAAAACACACATGTCATTGTAAATGAACAAACAATCTCAAACTACCTTTTGACCAAGAAATCACAAAACAGATTATATTTTCCAACTGAAACCCTTATCACAAAAGCTCAGAGCAGCTATCTTCTTGTTTACTCTCTGTTTCCCCAGGGAAAATGAAGGATGATAAGCAGTGATGTGACCCAAATGACAAGAAAGCTCAGCTAACAGATTTACCTTGTTTTGCTTCTCTCCACCCTGCCCATTTCCAGGCTGCAAGAATACCAAGAAATTAAATAATTTGTGTTTCAGATTAAAAGACTGTCCTTAAACACATTTTTTTTAATGCAATCTTTGCTTCAGAAAGTAGCTAATTCTTAACCAATACAGAGCAGGGAAAGTTACAGTTGCAAAGCATCTGATGATTAAGAATTTTCTCGTGTTTGGAGTTGTATGTGTAGACATGCAATTTCTTTCATGAAAACAGTATGAGTGAAAAGTCTAAATTCTATGTATTGCAAGCCTCAATCACACACAAGTCTTTCCTACAGCCCTGTTGATAATCTTCATCAGCAACAGTTTCAGCTATTCGTAACTCTGCAGAGCCAGTGATCTGAGTCACTGCTGAATCTGTACCATCCTTGTAGAAATGTCAGTGGCAGATGCTACTAGTTAAACAGGATTTGAGTTAAAGGAAACAGAACGAGATATCAAAATACTCAATAGGGACTTCAGCTGGCTCCTACTCTCCTTGGAGTATTATATTTTGTAGTAACCCCAGAATACGGTTTTACTTATGTCACCTGTAGGAAATCCAAAGCTCCTTTCAATCCTGGGGAATAAAAGGCTGACACTTGGAAACATTGCACACTTGCTGGTCTGTATCCTCCATTAGTGCTACAGTCGTTGCAAATCAAACATGAAACAACTGGTGGGAATGATATAACCTATTCCAACATTTGGAAAGGGACTCTTATAGAGAAGAGGTGACTTTTTCGGGGACAGAAACACTACAGAGTGGAAACACTGCTGTGTGAACAAATGGGGAGCTGATGGTTTTTAAGCCTTTCGCTGTCAATACCATAGGAAAGTGCACTTTCCTAACCACCACCTATGTGGTGTTTTTTGCTATCATACTTCTCTGCTGAGGCTGCTGTAGCCTGTCAAAATAAGATCTCAATATGCTGGGCAAAAACAGGTGGAAACCAGAAAACCTACTCTTGCAGACATATCATACATCAAGGCACAAAATTCACTCTCTTCTTTGCTGATGCAGTAATATTAAGCTAACCTACCTCTGTATTCCAGGTTGTTCTAAAACTATATTTGTTCAGTGATGCATAAGTGAAGAATGTTTCTGAGGAAAAGTTTAAGGAGCTTCTCATGGCCACCAGAGAAAGAAATGGAACAACCCATAATATCACTCTCGGAGATCTTGCTGTCAGCCACGTTCTGAACATACATACTCATTGTTGCATTGAAGTCTATAGGGAGAGTTGCACCCCACAATCAAGTTATTCTAATTGGTTTCCCCATTCCTGACAACAGCTGTTGAATTACCAGGGTCTTTCACTTCACACATTTGCCTAAAGGAATTGAAATTTCTTTAAAGTCCAGAAGCATTTTGTAGATCCACACAGATGGTAGAGTTGTGTTGTTTAGGCTTTTCAAGCAAGGTATGGATGCCTGGGAGGGATATTCCCTGAACATAATCAGTGGGGATTAGCACAAGAACGGAAGTCAAGAATGATGTGAACATGAAGAGGCTATTTATTATTAAAACTTTGTAATATTTTTGAATATGGAAAACTGAACTGTTGTCCTAGTAACAAAGATGGTTCTTTCAAAAGTGTTAGGCATTTCTCTAGAAAGTACTTTTGATTCTGTTTTAATTTTAATGGTTTCTCCTTTACAGATCCTAAAGGCTATGCACCTTTCCTTTTGGTTCCAACTCTAGTTCTTTTAAATCTTTAGTGCTTTAAAACTGTGGACATGAATCTTTTAAGAAAAGGGATTTTCAGAAAGTGGTATTAATGAGATACTTGTAGGAATTAATTATTTCTTCAACTATACATGATTTCCTTGTGTTTCAGAGTGATAAAATATATTTTCTTTGATATTGCCCTGGTATGACTCTATGTTTTTATCTACTGAAAGTTCTGCAAGCCAGAGCTCTCCAGAAAGAGAGCTGAACATGTCAGGTTATTTATATTACGATGGAAGTAGCAAGGATCTTTTCTCTACTGAATGCAAGTAAGTTATTCCCCTCAATAATAAAAATTACACATACACATCAAGGAGCAGAATACAGGCTTCTAACATTTATAAGATCCTATATAAAGAGATTTTACCTGTAAAGAATCCCTAAAGTTTTACACAATCCCCATAAAAGTTACTCAATAGCCATTATTGAAAGACCAGGCAGGAAATACAGGCAATATTTAATTATTCTTCGTAGGATTTGGCAGAGATATCAGAGCTCACAGCTTTACCCTTTCTTATGAAGCACTCATTTCGTAGGAAATATATGTTAAATCATTCTAACAGGTTTATAATAATTGTCTGTTTGCTTCTAATTGTAAAGAAGTATACTAGTATGGAGAAGGCTGTCCACTTTAAAACATAATTAATGAGGTTTCCATTCCAATGGGGAGAAGCAAGCAAATCACACCTGTGCACATTCATGTTGTTTTCGGTGACACTTTCATTCATTTAGCCAAAGGAATTGTTTCCTTTGATCTTCCGGATAGGTTAATCAGCATGCTAATTTGTTGCAAGGCAAGACTTTGAGTTCAGAAGAGCCTAAAGTCTGCAACACTGCACACAAGCATAAGTACCCATAAGACAGGGTCATTGTGCAAAGGCAGAGCTCCTCTTGCAGTCACCTATGCGCTCTCTGGTCAGCACACTGTGAGCATGCACGCCACATCACAGTCCCTCAGCTGGAACACAAGTAATTTTTGATCGTGATGTTCCCATCCCTGGAAATGCTTAAAGCATGGTTGGATGGGGCTTTGAGCAACCTGCACTGGTGGGAGGTGTCTCTGCCCATGGGAGGGGAGCTGGAACTAAATGATCTTTAAGGTCACTTGCAACCCAAACCATTTTGTGATTCTATGAGTCTATGACTTAGGCATGAGGTATGACATGCTTAATACCATGAAACAGACTATAGTCAACAGAAGCATCTGTGGGCTTCACAGGACTGGCTTTAAGGGCAACTCAGCTGTCATTCCTAAGAGTTTCGAGATTTGCTCTTCAGAAATGAAAGCTAGGCTAGACTCACTCACAAAAGTCTTTTTTGTGTATCCAGCCACAACTGCTCAAAACTGAATTTTCAACTAAAAGTCAGACAAGAGACAGGTCATGGATGTGAAGACAAAGGAATTCTTACCTGATTTAGCTGATCTTACAGGTTAAAGGCAGTGCTTGATGCAGCCTTATAGAGGTTCAGAGAGTGGATATTTTCAAAGCCAGTACAAATAACTGCATTGCCTTGACTATGGTCTGGAGATTTCTGTCTCAGCAACTGAAGACCACTCAGCTGTTAATTCAAAGCTAATTCAAACAGTTAGAGCCCTGACTGTTTACTGAAAAAGGTCTGAAGCATTTGGAGCTGGACTAAGATTCTTCTTGCAGCTTTGCACCACACATATGACACACACTACACATAACAACCATGTCACACATTCATCTCAGAAAAGCCTTTTTTCTATGTTTTTCAAATTATAGAAATGTCATTTTCCCACTGGAGCCTCATCGTTAAACATGAGTAGAAATAAAATAATAAAATAAAAGGAAAAGGCTAGAAGGAAATCCAGTAGTTGTTTTATATTTTAATAATTTTTGTTTACAACTGTGGATGGCTTTTCAAATACCATTTATAATGTCATCAGCTGTTTACAGAGTTTTCTGAGTAAACTAAAATTTTGGTTTAATTGTAGTTGCTTTGCAAATTAACAATTACAGCTGACATTTGCAATGTATGGTTATTTATACGGTGACTTACTTATAAAATAGTCCTGTGGTTTATGCAATATTTTGCTATAGCCTTGATTATTTAAGAGGGCTGATTTCACAGATGTTTGAACCTTCTCCATTGTGCTCTCCTCTGTGTTTTTTAATGTTCATTTCCTAACAAGAGGTCCCTGTTGGCCCCATGTTGCTGCTTTACAGTTTCATTCATCCACATCACTCTTTGCTTTTTACTTTCCAACCAAATCCATCACTTCTTCACTTGAGTGTTCATCATTTCCTTCCCTTGTTCCTGGTTTAACCCACACTCAGCAGCATGGTAAGACTGTTGGTGAAGATGCTGTTTGGGAAGATGCTGTTGCCTTGCTTAGTAATGTGTCTTCCTCCTTACCTTTAAGTGCTCTAAGGGCAGTGCTGGACCTACAGTTCAGGGAGTGCTTTCTTAAAAGGCAAATCTGAGCAATGCTAAAGTGTAAACTAATCTGAGGTACTATAGGATAGCATGGTAATAGTTATGCACAATTAATAGAAGTTCAATAGGAGGTATTTTTTAATCAATTTGTAAATTCAAGGAGTAATACTCTGCCTGGAGAGTATTTCTGGGCAACAGAAAAAAAAGGAAAATAACGGTGATCCCTGCAATTATGGGACTCTAAATTTGACTTAAATGTTTTTCAAAGTGTTGTAACAATTCTTGAAAGAAAGAATAATTAAGGACACAGACAAAGAAAAATGACTAAATTATTCACATGGTTTTATCAAAAGTGTTAGCCTAATCTAACACCTGCATTTTTTAAAGCACTGATATTTCAGATAAAGTGAAGCAGTGGATTTAGTACATGTAGATTAAAAAAACACGACCAAACCAAACCAAACCCCCAAACACAAAACTCACCAAAACAAAAAAAATCACAAAAAACCCCACCATGAAACAATGCCCAAGAATAGATACAGTTTCCTACAGGAAATTACTGCTCAAGGAAGACATGATGAGCATTAATGTAAGAATAGTAAGTAAATAAAGAACTAACTAAAGAAGAGATTGTAATACCTGATATTAAAAGAAATTAATTTAACTGGAGAAGAACTGCTATTTGTGATCTTCTGACATCAATCTGAGGTTGGTTCCACTCAGTTTACCAATGACATAGACATAAGGAGTAGATAAGTGTTCATCCAAAATTTTGGCTGGAGAAACTTGAAGGCACTGCCAATATTAGGGAGGACTGAGTCATTCTTTAAAGAAAATCGTTGAATCCAGCTGAAAAATTTAGATGCGGGTTGGCATTTAAGAATGCAGGGAGGAAAGTAATGAAGATTGGTATAAACAGGGAAGACACTGCTTGAAGGCAGAAGATAAACTATGTGCAGTTTGATGTCCTGCCCTGTCCTCATCCTGTACCCATCCCCTTGACTATAAATGAGGAGCAAGGCTTGCCCTCTGGCTGCCCTCCTCCTGATCAGAGTGTGCTAGGACAGGTCCTGGCCATGAAGCTTTGCTCTGCCCCCCATCCCAGTCCCCAGGAAACCACTAACCTTCATGGCACCCAGTTACTGACTTGTAGTATTGCACATAATTTTGGACCGTTATGATCATTACATCAAATTTACCAATAAACTGTATATTTATGCATTTTTGCAAGTTTTGTTACTTCCTAAGTGTACAAAATTGCAACAGATGTTGTACCCTTTGTTCCCTGATGTTGTTTTAAAAAATTAAGTACAATTGTGAAAGCAATTAAAGATTGGGTTTTTTGTGTATGTCCAAGTTTTAGTTGTCTTCTCTCTCCATCCCTTTTGTGTAATGATAAGGGCTAATGGTACTTAACACAGGGATTTAAAAAAGAAAAATGAAAACATGAGAATGGATGGAAGAGCCAGCAGAGGACAAAAGTGCAGAGCAGAGGCACCTCATCTCCAGTGCTGCCTGTTCAATTACTGAGCTGTCCCATTCTGTCTTTCTATGTTATGAGGGGCCTGGATGAAGCTTAAAAGAACTAGGAAAGACCAACCTTATGCTGATCTTCATTTCACTTCTAAAGTATTATTTTGTTTGGAGTTTAATCAGCACCAAATGCAATCCATTAGAAGTCCATCCGGGTAGCACAGTTGTGGTGTCTCCTGTACTGCTCATCCTCGCCTATGCCCAAAGTTGAACAGGCTCTTCCAAACGCTGATGCTTTGCAAAGCTGGCAGCTGGTTTTCCCATTGAGATGCTGATTGGATTTTTATTCTTGGAAGTGTTGACCATAAAAGTAGCTTTTGATTATTATCTACAAGGATTTGCTTGTTTGCACAGTCAGTGTGAAAATATTGAGCCTGATCCTGCTGCTGCTGAGCTTTGTCAGCTCTCACTGGTGTAAGTGAGCACTCAACACCTTCAGTATCAGACAATGAAACCTTCTCCTGCTGAACCACCCTGAGAGACAGGGATTATATGGAAGGTAACTTGTGCTGGAATGTAAAACTAAAATACATAGATATGCTGCAGCAGTGGTGTCAGAAATGTTTATAGCTTTATTCAGACTTAATTGTCCCAATAGTGCATTAAGAATCAACAGAGAAAGAAATTAACCACACATGTTGAACCTGATGATCCTTGTGGGTCTCTTCCAACTCAAAATACTATGGGACTCTAGGATTCTGTAATACTACATTTGAAAATTAATCTTGAGCTGATCAGTATCTAAGGTCCAACTCATGGTTCTGACAAAAAGAAGAGTGAAATATCACAAAACTCAAGACCATAAGAATTGGTCACATAATATTTTTCAGTTTAATCTTGGACGCAAACCTCAATTTCAATGGCTCAGTCTCACCTAGTGCAGTACTGCAATGTGTCCATACACCAGGAAATAGTACTTATTCTGTGGGTGATATTATCAGGGTCTCACTCGAAATTTAAGGATTTGGATATGCAATCAGGCTCAGACTCTGAAGAAAAGTGAGATTAAATTTTAAAGTACTATACAGGTAGACCATGGGAGAAAAGCTGCCAATTTCCACATCTGAAGGCATCCAAGAGGAAAAATTTGCACAACGCTCCATTTTTCATTTCTAGGCAAAAATTATAAAGGTCAGATATGGAAGATCCAAATCACCTTGAGATTTCAGCCATCTTTCATAAGCATCTTAGCCAATTTTTTAATACTCAAGGTATGTCAATAATCTCAGAGATATTTACCCTGCAGAATCATTTAGAGCTGTATGTTGCTTTTTCCTTAGTTCAAACCTCATTTCTGCTCCCATTAGGGATCAGAATATGTGTTGATAATGAAGCCTGTTTGTTAAAACCACAAGTAGAAATGGGTATCAGGGAAAATTATGCAAATGTCTTACAGTTCCAGTATTTATACTCAAAAACCTGCTTTGCATATGCCAAATTCATTATTTCTCTGAAGAATCACTGGATTTTAATACATTTTCATCCTCCATCCTCAGCTGAATTTGAACGAGGAAGCCTAAATTACAGCTTTAAGTTGCAAGGCTTTGTATCTTATATTAAACTCCAGCACATATCCAGTCCAAAGCATTTTCTCCTGTCAAATCATGGAATTTTGTAGTGGGATCAAGAAACAGCATGACACTCTTTATTCACCAACCAGATTTGACATTCAAATAATACCACATCTCCATGCTGCAGTGATTTAACCTTTGTGTTACTCTATGTGTTGATTGCTTTTCTTCTTCATTTAGATTTCTGTCTCAAATCAGGGAGGGTGGAGGACTATGGACAGTGCACAAGTCAACTTAAAGAGCCATGAAAAGGTCTGCTTTGCACACTTGCACATTAGCCCCCTCAAAATATACAAGGGATTTAAATTTTGCATCTAATTCCAGAGAGGATTGCAATGCAAAAAGGTAATGAAATATTAATTTGTTCTATTGAAGAGGCTAATAATTGGACCAGAAAATAGTACAAATATACTATAGAGTCTTTATAATTTTAAATCGCCAGCTTTATGATCTGCAGAATTTGTGCTACTGGTGAGCATGGTATTTTAGGTCGTCAAGTCTATTTAAATTACTTTAGAATAAAAATCAACAATTCAGGTTTTAATTCAAATTCTGAAGGAATACTTGACTCCTGATTACAATTTCAATTACCTGCATTTCCTAACTGTTGATTTTTACTTATTGCTATCAAGTTCTTTGCCTTTTCTATTCATTACATATAATTACTACTTACACTTTTTCTCCGATTATCTTTTAGCATGGATTTCCACTGAAAGGAAAGCTTCTGTAATCACTATGATTGTGTTTGTGGAAGGGGCATGTTTCATGCATTTCCGAGGAAAAAAAAAATCATTTTGACCTACTGATTATTCTGAAAGAAATTTGACATAGACATAAAGGTTCTACAGTTACTAAGTTCCCATGAGTTTTATGAAATAGGAATTTGCATAGGGGCTTGGACCTCATTAAGAGAAAAACTGCTCTGTAAATTCATTTATTTGTAGACACCAGAAAATTTCCTTCCGAGAATATTTTTTTCTGAATGACCTGGGAGAACAGTTTCTGTCAGAGATCACAGAGCGTTTCATACAATGTCTTTGAAAAGCCAAATTACATCAGATTAACTGCTTTTAGCTGTGAAAAACTTCTTTTGAAGCTGAAGAAACTTGCAGGTTTTTTCACAGTGCATATAAGAAAAAAGTTTTCAATAGAACTTCACATTTTAGAAAAAGTCTTGTCTATTCTATATCATACCATAACAATGCCATAGGAAAATTGTATTAATGACTGCAAAACCATTTTAAAAATAACCAATAAATGTAAATGGGGAAATTAATAAACACGTAAAAAAGTGGACAGACTAATTGATATGAAATGTAAAATATATTCTTATATTATTTTTCCTGGTAATACAGAAAGAAGGAAGATAAATGGTGAAAATGATATTTGAAAATAATTACATTTGAGGTGTTCTTAAAACCCTAACCAAAGCAGACAGAAAAAAAATTAGAATTACCATAATTAAAATTGTTTTGCCAAGTTTAATTATGATCCTATCACTGAACTCAGAAGACAAATACAGAAGAAAGAGGCATAGAATATGCAATAAGAGAGCTTGTAAACAGAAAATATGATATTTTTTAAACATGTCATTTGAGGATGATACTTGATCACATTCAGAACCTTACTTGGAAACCGATAATAGTCTTTGCTCAGCAAGTTCTGCCTTAGGAAGAAATAGGAATTATAAATGACTGTTCTCATGACTTCAGAAGAGTAAAATATGCAATATACCTACAGATTGACAACTGCCCTCTGTGAATAAAGTGATTACATCTTCTTCGTGCTATTACTTTTCTCACAGAAATTCAAGTTCTGCCCTGCAAAGGAGACTGTAACTCCTAAAGTTACCTGGATTTATATTTATTATCTGAATAATGTACTTCAAATATCCTTCAGAAGCTTTACTCCATTGGCTGGTTGGGGGATTTTTGTTTGGGTGACTGGTTTTGATTTTGATTTCAACTGTTACTGCTTTGTTATTAATTTAAAGAATGACTTTTAACTTAAAAACAAATGTCAATAGTTTTATAGAGCATGAAGCTAATCTGCATAGGAACTCTGGAATTTTGCAAGTTCCTCATCAACCTTCTCATGTTTTATGGAAATAAGATTCAGGGATATAGAAGTGACATTTTAATAATTACATCTAAAAGTCTGTGCTCCCAGGGTTGGTACAGCATGATAGTCAGGCACTTGGCAATTTCTAGCCACACCTGCATTAGGATATACAAAGGAAAAAATAGGCAGAGGGGCAGAGAGAACAAAGACTGGGAGCCCTCCTTTGAGATGCATATCTTAACTGTTTCTCCATGAGTCTTCATTCATTCTTCCCCCCACCCTCTGGCTGGAAAAATATTCCCCAAAAAACAGGAGACAAAAAGACCACAGGCTCATTTACCAAGTATTTGCTTCCAAGCAACCAACATGCACCAGTAAAGCAGTACAAAGTACATAAGAACCTTTTCTCGAGATGGATACTGTTAGAATGAAATAATGAGCTTTCCAACTCTCTTAAATAAACCATATTAAAAAAACAATTGTTTTGCTACAAAGCCGTGAGCTGAGAGTCATTCCCTAGGTGTTGTGTTGGCTCCATAAAAGATGCGTTAACACTCAGTCCCTAATGATTTCAAATACCATGTGCTAACAAAGGGAAGACACTGAGGGTCACTGTGGGAGGACGCGATAGCTACAAGATGTGGAAAAGAAACTTTCAAAAGTGGACTTATGAGGACAGAGAGGCCGAGGATCAAGCACAGACCGTGGAGCGTCAGACATTCATGGCAGAGGCTTGAAGAAAGGGCTGAACTTTAATTGCTTATGGACATTTCTTGATCTCTTTATGATTGCTCGTACAAGGATAAACTCGCGAGTATATGATCGTTGGTAGAAAGCAGAACCTCCTGTTTATGGTTTGCCCCATGGTTATTTCCCTCTGTGCACCCCTCAGGTTGATCCCTAACATGGCAGATCTCTTGTCGTTTTATCCCTGGTTCCCCTCCGTGTTGCCTTCTTCTCCCTCACAGTTTCCCGCCTTTGCCCTGGACCCTGTTTCCCTAGTGGCTCACCTTCCCGCCTTGGCGAATTGCCCCCAAATGGTTGTTCTGTTACCCGGTTATACACTCTGCCCCTGTTCCTGTCCAATCACATCCAATTTCCAGAACCTTCCCTCGGAGCCCTATAAAAACCCAAGCCCCAGTTGAATAAACACCTTTTATGCCTTCACCCTCAACATGTGTGGAGTGGTGTTGTGTGCGGGAGGTCATTTGGTCGGTGGCTTGTCAGGCCAGCAAGTCAGCATTAATCATTTCCTCGTGGACAACAGTATGGTCACCACTCATATTAGTTTAATAGCTCACAGGAATAACCAGTATAACCAGAGGAGTCACCCCAGCATTAGATCAGGACTTGAATCGAACTGTCAAACACTTTGACTCTTTGCTGCCTAGCACCTGGATTAGCCATTTATGCACATGCTTAGGGACCATAAACAGCTATAAAATCAGATCTTGCCATTCATACAGAAGAAACACTTCATATCAGTAGCCACAGTGGAAAGAGCTGCAGATTCATATATTATGAGCTTATACAATCTTTTACTATTACCTACAAGATAATTGGAAGAATAGAGTAGAACAATTTGAGCTTTATCATATCAGAGCCACTGTAGCTCTCTAGTGATTTAACTGCTCCCTTCAAAGCAATGGTGTTGAAGATATGCTAAAACTGCAACATCTCTGATGTCATACCTAATTGTCTCCTCTGTAACTAAAGAGTCTCTTTATGAGCATTGCTGTGCTATACGAGGACTCAGACACTCAAACCCCATGCTGGTCTATTCCACTACCTATTTATTACATGTCATTAGGGACTATAACACTGACTCAAAAGTGCTGGTATGCCTTGAAAAGCACAAATATGTTACTTCTCTGTTTCTGAGCACATAGACAGTAAACTCTACAACTTTCTTAATTGTGTGAGACCTTTTGAATTGTTGCTTTTTTGGTTTTGTTTTGTTTTTTTTTTATCAAATGAACATGAATCTCCTACAGAAATAAGAAGTACTGGCTTTATGTTTGAGCTTTCATTTCTTTTTGAGTATAAAGCTAGCAGGGAAATTCCACACTTGTTAGAATAAGTGTACAAAAGCACACACATATTCCTATATTTTATTTTATGCAGATAAAACATAGTGAGGAACAAATACATAAGAGAATATAATGAGCTTTGCAGGCTTGCAGGACTTGTAAAAATATTTTTATTTCTAATTTTAAATCATCTATAGATATGTTTAAATGTTCACAAGGTTATGGAGCTGCAAGGACTCTNGCAATTTCTAGCCACACCTGCATTAGGATATACAAAGGAAAAAATAGGCAGAGGGGCAGAGAGAACAAAGACTGGGAGCCCTCCTTTGAGATGCATATCTTAACTGTTTCTCCATGAGTCTTCATTCATTCTTCCCCCCACCCTCTGGCTGGAAAAATATTCCCCAAAAAACAGGAGACAAAAAGACCACAGGCTCATTTACCAAGTATTTGCTTCCAAGCAACCAACATGCACCAGTAAAGCAGTACAAAGTACATAAGAACCTTTTCTCGAGATGGATACTGTTAGAATGAAATAATGAGCTTTCCAACTCTCTTAAATAAACCATATTAAAAAAACAATTGTTTTGCTACAAAGCCGTGAGCTGAGAGTCATTCCCTAGGTGTTGTGTTGGCTCCATAAAAGATGCGTTAACACTCAGTCCCTAATGATTTCAAATACCATGTGCTAACAAAGGGAAGACACTGAGGGTCACTGTGGGAGGCCGCGATAGCTACAAGATGTGGAAAAGAAACTTTCAAAAGTGGACTTATGAGGACAGAGAGGCCGAGGATCAAGCACAGACCGTGGAGCGTCAGACATTCATGGCAGAGGCTTGAAGAAAGGGCTGAACTTTAATTGCTTATGGACATTTCTTGATCTCTTTATGATTGCTCGTACAAGGATAAACTCGCGAGTATATGATCGTTGGTAGAAAGCAGAACCTCCTGTTTATGGTTTGCCCCATGGTTATTTCCCTCTGTGCACCCCTCAGGTTGATCCCTAACATGGCAGATCTCTTGTCGTTTTATCCCTGGTTCCCCTCCGTGTTGCCTTCTTCTCCCTCACAGTTTCCCGCCTTTGCCCTGGACCCTGTTTCCCTAGTGGCTCACCTTCCCGCCTTGGCGAATTGCCCCCAAATGGTTGTTCTGTTACCCGGTTATACACTCTGCCCCTGTTCCTGTCCAATCACATCCAATTTCCAGAACCTTCCCTCGGAGCCCTATAAAAACCCAAGCCCCAGTTGAATAAACACCTTTTATGCCTTCACCCTCAACATGTGTGGAGTGGTGTTGTGTGCGGGAGGTCATTTGGTCGGTGGCTTGTCAGGCCAGCAAGTCAGCATTAATCATTTCCTCGTGGACAACAGTATGGTCACCACTCATATTAGTTTAATAGCTCACAGGAATAACCAGTATAACCAGAGGAGTCACCCCAGCATTAGATCAGGACTTGAATCGAACTGTCAAACACTTTGACTCTTTGCTGCCTAGCACCTGGATTAGCCATTTATGCACATGCTTAGGGACCATAAACAGCTATAAAATCAGATCTTGCCATTCATACAGAAGAAACACTTCATATCAGTAGCCACAGTGGAAAGAGCTGCAGATTCATATATTATGAGCTTATACAATCTTTTACTATTACCTACAAGATAATTGGAAGAATAGAGTAGAACAATTTGAGCTTTATCATATCAGAGCCACTGTAGCTCTCTAGTGATTTAACTGCTCCCTTCAAAGCAATGGTGTTGAAGATATGCTAAAACTGCAACATCTCTGATGTCATACCTAATTGTCTCCTCTGTAACTAAAGAGTCTCTTTATGAGCATTGCTGTGCTATACGAGGACTCAGACACTCAAACCCCATGCTGGTCTATTCCACTACCTATTTATTACATGTCATTAGGGACTATAACACTGACTCAAAAGTGCTGGTATGCCTTGAAAAGCACAAATATGTTACTTCTCTGTTTCTGAGCACATAGACAGTAAACTCTACAACTTTCTTAATTGTGTGAGACCTTTTGAATTGTTGCTTTTTTGGTTTTGTTTTGTTTTTTTTATCAAATGAACATGAATCTCCTACAGAAATAAGAAGTACTGGCTTTATGTTTGAGCTTTCATTTCTTTTTGAGTATAAAGCTAGCAGGGAAATTCCACACTTGTTAGAATAAGTGTACAAAAGCACACACATATTCCTATATTTTATTTTATGCAGATAAAACATAGTGAGGAACAAATACATAAGAGAATATAATGAGCTTTGCAGGCTTGCAGGACTTGTAAAAATATTTTTATTTCTAATTTTAAATCATCTATAGATATGTTTAAATGTTCACAAGGTTATGGAGCTGCAAGGACTCTAGAAGACTTTTAATATAAGTGTGGGGTTTCTACACTTTGGTATGAAAGTGTGAGCCTAAAGGTGGATGGAGATGTAATCCAGATGACTTTATGACCTACTTACCTTTTCCTCATAGTAGAGGATGCTCAGTATACATGATAGTCAATGTCTGCTTATGTACCTGCATCTATGTGTGTGAAGGTGAAGACAGCATATGAATACTTGCAGTGGAATTCTATGGAGATATAAGGATATATCTGATGGAAGAATACCCCCCAAAAGAGTAGCCAGTGGGACTCTTTTGGGAGCAGGACCTGTATGGTGATGGGTCATTTAGACAGTTATATGCAGAAAAGCAAGAAGAGATGAATGCCACAGAAAAAGTGGTTACTCACTAGTAAACGGACACAACATTTCAGAGATTTAAGAAAAAGAAAAACAACCATCAAACCTACTTGATAAGAATCTAAGCAGTGTTGCTCATAGACGAGGCTAATTTTCAACACTATTTTTTTTCTGAATGTGAAATGTTCATGCACATGCAAGACTTTCTGATACCATTCCTTACTTTATAGAACAGGTACCTGCTGAAGTCTCTGTGTATTTTGGTCATCAGTATTTGCCCTCTGCTTGGTAGCAGTGATCGATTCCTAATGTCATCAGTCAAATGTTGGAGAAGATACAGGTGATATGTAGGATATTACTCTGCAAGAAGGAGACTTAAAAAGGTTGTGCTTTAGTAAAAATATCTTAATTCCAGAAAACACAGACCATCACGTCTGCAGGAGCCTTGCTGTATATCCAAATTCTTCTGGCTCTTTCATCTCAAAATGTGTTGCGAAACACTGGATTCAAATCCCACTTAATTATCTATTCATTTGGATCAGAGGCAACTGACTGAGTGTGTGTGGGAGGGGAAGCCCTGGGCCTGCAGACACATGGTCAGGCCTGTCCACGTGGTCAGGCCCTCAGCCCGAATGGGCTCTAGGGTTGGAAGGCTCATGGCATGGAAGCTGCATGGGGCACCTGTCAATCAATAAGGCCTGCCTGGTAACCTGCCTGCACCACACCCTCTGGAGACCCTCGTTGACTGTGGCACCCCTCACTGTGGTTAGGGGGACACTGAGTGGTCAGTGAACCAGCTGGCCAAGCCATATAGTAGAGGCACACAGGGCCTCCACTTTGAGTTGAGGCTTTCTTGGCTGGCTGTCACCATGTGATCCATTGAATCTTGGTGGTAACTACTTTTCTTTCCTCTCTCTCCTCCTCTATTTCTTCCTTCTTTCTTTACCCTTTTAATCTCTTTTCTTCTTTTACTCTTTTCTTTCTCTTGTGAGTAGCTTAAAACAAATGAGCTGTGTTTTACTAAAGCTGGTGTAATTATTGCTTTGCCGTGGGTGCTTTTGTGAGCAGGGTCTTTGTGCTTGGTGTTTTGGTGACATATTTCTGTTCTTTGATTATATTTTATCCATGTAAAATCTTTTGCCAAAATGTCTTATTTTTTACCCTAAATTAAAATAAATTCTCTCAGAGAAAGCATAGCAGTGTTTTTTTTGGGTTTTTTTCCAGATGTGAATTCAAGATAACAATGAACTAAAGGTTTTTCTAAAGTTTGGTAATCAAACTTAAATGTCTTAAATATAAATTAACTGTGAGACTTAAAACTGGAGTGTTGTTAGTGTGAATCACAGGTGTCTACTATGGCAGAAGAATTCCACATTTGATGTCAGTAAGAAGTGGTATCATCTTACTGTGTGCAGCTTTGGGTGACACAATATAAGATATAAATCTATTAGAGATCATTCAAAAGAGGGCTATGAACATGATGAAGGGTCTAGAGGAAAGATGTACGAGGAGCAGCTGTAGCCACTTGGTCTGTTCAGCCTAGAGAAGAGGAGGCTGAGGGGTGACCTCGTCATGGTCTACAGCTTCCTCATGAGGGGAAGTGCAGGGATAGGCATGGAGCTCTTCCCTGTGGTGACCAGGGACAAGACCCAAGGGAATGACATGAAACTTTGTCAGAGGAAGTTTGGTTTGGGTATTAGGAAAAAGTTCTTCACCCTGAGGGTGGTTGGGCACTGAAACAGGCTCCCCAGGGAAATGGTTGTGGTATTAAGACTGTTGGAGTTCAAGAAATGTTTGGAAAATACTCTCAAACACATGGTGTGATTTTGGGGGTTGACCTGTGCCGGGCCGGGAGTTGGACTCGATTCTTGTCGTTCACCTCCAAATCAAGATATTCTATGATCTTTGTTAGCAAAATTTTGATGCCTAGATCAGTGAATTACATGGATAGGATAGAATACCTATCATAGGGTACAAATTTCTATGATTGTTTCTTCTTTTTTTTTTTTTTTTGGTATGCCTTTGTATTGTCTATATAGGGATTTCTATCTCACAGCTCCTTTGAAGGGTCAGCCCACATAACTTCAGCTCATATATACAAGCTCCCTACAAATCACAACCCTCCATCTGATTCTGATGGTTCTGTTTTCTGCTCATCACTACACAATCCAAAGACTGAGTGGGTAAATGATGACATCTGCAGTTTTCCTACATACAATAGCATTACAGCTTTCTGTGTTCTTGTTGCTTGGCACTCATAGCTCTGAATGACTACATTAAATGAGAATCAGGTTTCAGATTAGTGAAAGCACCTTCCAAAACTGAGCATTTTTATAGGTCTGTGGCTAATGATAAACAGAAAGCAGGAGATAAAGAAATCACTTCAACATGCATGACTCCTCCATGCCACTAGAATGATATTATTTCCATGATGTTCTTTCTCTCTATTACGTAATTGGTAGCTGAGGAATTTTTTAAAAACAGGACAGAGGAAACAACACAGAGTTGTATGAAGATGTCAAACAAAGAGCACGTATTATTTTTACAATTATTGACATTTTGTGGGGGGGATTGTATAAAAAAGTTGGTTAAAGAAATGAACATTTCACACACACTTTCCTCATCAAAACAAACATTTTGATTTCTTGCTCCCAAGACTAAAGATCACACTGACTAACACAACATCTCTTTTTCCAGTCAGTGCCTAGAAAATGGCTTAAAAATTAAGATATTTAGTTCAGGGCCTGATCCTGTACTTGCCTTACCTGACTTCCCCTTTTGCAAGGCAGAGGTATTAAATGTGTTTGATTTTGAAACTTGAAAAAAAGAAAAAGAAATCATCAATGCTTGGAAAAGTTTGCCTAGATATGCATCTCATTAGTGTCGAAACATGAGACAGATTTTCAAATTCAGAGTGAGCCAAGTTTAGGAAGGAGAAGGCTAAACTGAGTTCAAGCTAAAAGGCTAGTTTAGCTAGATTTCAAGCAAAGCCAATTAAAAACGTGACAGTTTTAGGTGCATTCTTCTTTAAGTTTGAGCATTTTAGAGTTCATTCCACATAGATGACTGTGGTGGAAGGCTGATTGGCAGCCTTTTCAGTTATCATTTTTTTCCCTCAAGTGGTTTCTTTTTTCTTTCTTTCCTTCTTTCTTTACATTTTTCTTTTCTTTTTTTTTTTCCCTTCTCCTGCCAGATTGTACAAATCAATGCTTATTCCAAACATGAAAAGCACTGTTTTGAAAACCAGTAAAAGTTGCTAGGGAAACTACAGTGTTGTCACTCTCACATCATTTACAAAACCTATGCACTTTATGGCAAGGAAATGAATAGTTAAAGGCATTATAAATCTTTTACTGACAAAACAATGAACACATGCATTATTTTCTTTGGGAATATAGAAATAGAAAGACAAAACCTATGATCCTAAGAATCCAAGAATATGGGTGTTTCCCTTGAAAGCTAACAATAAATTCCTTTTAGCAATAAACTATGAATAGATGCTTTTTCTAAGTTTCAGCTAGCCAGAAATATGCTCGTAAGAACTTATAAACTCAATGTTTTAACAAAATGACCACCCAGCTAGAGAGAGGCCAACTTTGCTTTGTACAGGAATGTTGTGAATATGCTTTGATTATGAAAATTAAGCCCCAGGCATCTCAAGCTGTGCAGCCAAACTGGGCTGCCCATGTTTAGATTAAATTAGAGTCTGCACTTGAAAATATTGATAATTGTGCCTGATCTTGTTCCCCCTGAAGAAGATGGTAAAAGAAAAATCTGACTGACTTCAAAGAGAGAAATTTTATGTCCACACTTCCTACCAAAATGTGTGACAACAAGATTAATTAAAGATGCAGCAGCATTTTCCATTGCTGTGGGACAGTAGTTTAACAATGTGATTGTCTAAGACTGTTATAGCAGAAGAATAAAATCACATTTTAAAAATTACTGTAGTTATGGAAGGGCTTTTCCATTGTAGTTCTGAAGAATATGGACAACCTTTAAAATCTGTTACACATTTTCCCATGTTTTCCAGATGTTTGCTGTGTTAAAAAAATAGAAGTATTTGTATAAACTTACCCTTGACACTTATCCACATTTCATTCTGTCCCCCAATCTTGGCTGAAACATTTG
This sequence comes from Campylorhamphus procurvoides, assembly GCA_013396655.1. Lineage (NCBI taxonomy): Eukaryota > Metazoa > Chordata > Aves > Passeriformes > Dendrocolaptidae > Campylorhamphus > Campylorhamphus procurvoides. The sequence continues at coordinate 687,983 of WBMV01006900.1, forward strand.
AGTCCTTCTAAACTTCAGCTCTTTCCTATATAATGTTTCCACCCATTCATAGCTTTTGACCTCTGCTGCTTCTATCCTTATTTCTTTAATCTCTTTCCACTGCATTTAATCTCGGGGTTTAACCTCAGGTCCAAAAAAACAAGCTTTTAGGCCAGCCTTTGCTCTCTTCTTCTTTCAGCTTTAACCTCCTTTGAAAACCTTACTGAAAAATAGATTCTACTCATCTTTTACCAAGTCAGACATACTATTTGTTGGACAGTTTGACGTGACTGGCAGTTGATGTAATGGCAACCACATGTGGAGCTTGTACAGAGTAAGCTGATGTGAGGTGTAGTTATACATGTGCTAACCTAAACAGCAGCTGCACTTTAGTTCTATGTTTCATTCCATCCTTAAATTTTAACTTTGGTTTACTTTCATGTCTGACTTTCTTAGGAATTCCACAGTTTCTTCCAAAAAGTGCAAGTATTTTTTACACAAGCATAAGCAGGATCATGTGTTTAATATGTTAACAGGGACTTACCAATATGAATTGGCAGTACAGGCGGACAAACACACACAAAAACTTCTGGGGCCTTTCATTTCTGTTGTATTGGAAGTCAACAGCAGAGCCCTCCATAGAAGCATAGAATCATAAAACTGTTAAGGTTGTAAAAGACCTCTAATAACTTCAAGTCCATCACAGTGTTTCATCCTAATTTATTTATGAATATTCTCCTCTCTTTTTTTTCAGAATCCACTATTGTAATTCCTGTGCTAGGGGGTTGATGAGTGGTTGCAGCCTGAAGCGGAAGGACTTCCTGGAGTCAAATGTACTAAGGCTATTGGTCTTTGTAGTGTCTCCATAAGTACTGCTCTTCTTTGAGCTTGACCTCCACACCAAATAGCCAAAGAGAAGTTGAATTTATGCTTACTGTTTGTTCAGCTCGTCAGTGGTTTGTGAAAGGAAATAACACATCTCTGCAGGAAGATGTTTTAGCAGTGCTTTCTATTCTGTGTTAATATACATGACCCTTAGATGGCAAATAATAAAATAAAATAACCTGTTGATGATGGACATTTCTATAAGACAATGAGAATTACAGGACACAATGATTTCTGGTCAGTTAATAGAATAAACATATAAACTAGGTAAGAGAAATGATGTTGAAAAAATCTTGGTGTTGAAGAAATAAAGGAATCAAAATGACTGGATGCAAAGGATTAAAAAACAATGACACTAACTGGAAATACACTGCTCTTTTTAATATAAAATTTCAGAATCACAGAAAGGTTTAGGTTGGAAGGGACCTTCGAGGGCCATTCAGTCCCACCCCTTCTGCAATGAGCAGGGACCTCTATAACAATTAGAGACGTGTGCTCTGGATTAGCTGTTGGAACTATTCACAAAAGCTTGTGACTAAACCCAGTGCAAGCACCAATCCTGCATTTCTTACAGAAGCCTGTGTGTCTTGCTGGGTGTTAGTAAGATTTCTGCAGAAAGAGTAAAATTTTTGGTTGTTATTTGTGAAATGGACAATATAACATTTCTTAATATTTGGTGAGGGACCTAAAATAAGTGGTAGTCTTGGCCTCCTGTAGAGTTTTTAGAGAAAGATGATTCTTGGAGAAGCTGCTTCATCTCAGCTTAGGTCTACAACTGGTGGAATAGGATGTGTTATTTCTTTCCACTGAGTAATGAGTGAGTCTGGGCAGCTACCTTACAACCTTTAGATATCTAAAGACGTATGGGAAGGCTCCTGTCACAGAAGAGTTTACTAATGGTAGAATTCAATGTATTTCATTTATTACTAGGGAAAGGGGAATGCAATAGCCTCAATGCCTACGAAATGTATTTAATTATCTCAAAAGACAAGGGACAAATCTTGAAAATTATGAAAGGGATGTAGATAAATTGTGTGAACTTCTTATACAGAATATTAAATACAATATTTCTCCTGGCGGCATGAGTTCTGTATTTTCATACAAAATATACATCACAATGTTCAACAATTCATACCACTTTTCAGTTATACCACTTTTTGCTTAAAACAGTAAGTCTAAGAAAATTAAAAATCAATAAATTTTATAAAATTCTCAAGAGAAGATAAAAAAATGCAAGCGAAAATGCCATGGGGCAAGACAAATGTTGTGTGAAACAACATTTTGTCATAAAATCAGAGTTGTGAATACAAACAAGTTTTCAATGCCTGATGTATCTGGTGTAGCAACAGATGTTATTTTAGTGAAAGAGTTTAGAGTGATTAATCTTTTAGATTCTCCCATTATCATTAGTGTTGTGGTGTTCACTCCCATATTGAGTGATGTAGCAGCTGCATGCTACCGCTGTTGTAGATCCATTTGGATAGGTAACATGGCATCCATCCTTTAAAAAACCTCACTATAGTAATAGGATGAGGGGTAAGGTTTTTAAAAAGAAAGAGGATAGATTTACATTAGATATTAGGAAGAAATTCTTTACTGTGAGATCGGTGAGACACTGGCACAACTTGCCCAGAGAAGTTGTAGTTGCCACATCCCTGGAAGTGGTCAAGGCCAGGCTTGGTGGAGTTCTGAGTTACCTGGTCCAATGAAAGATGTTGCTTTCCATGTAGGGGTCTTGGAACTAGATGATCTTTAAGGTCACTTCCAACCCAAATTATCCTATGATTCTTTGATTTTACCTGATAGAAAGCATATTAAAGCTGGTGAAAGTTCATTGGTAATATAAACGTTTGTCTACTAAGCTTTAGCCACCCATAAATTTTCCATGAATAATTAAAAAAACCCACCTATTATGTATAATATTAGAGAATTTTATCTTATGTCAGCTTTATCAAAATTCCAAATATTCTAGCTGTATTCAGGCCCTTCAGTGCAACCCAGTTAAATATACATTAGACATGGTATCCATTAATCTTACAAAATACGGTCTTGAGTTACTCAGTCTTGTGACATAATGGATTCCTTTCCTGCACCTTGGATGAGCAATCAAATGGAGATTGACTTTCCTCATTTAGTCAAACAGATTTATCTAAGCTATGTTTCAAATGACTAGATTAAGTAATGCAATATGGGCTTTTTATGTCTGAAGAAAAATCCATTTAATAGAACTATTCCTTTGATTTTAGACAGAGAATTACTATCAAAACATTGGACTCTTTCCTGTGTAGTTTTTGTTATAATGATCTAGACAGTCTTATCTGCCTGTACAGCAATTGGGGGTATTAATATTCCCGTGACATGTCTGCAATAAAGTATGTTCTTGGACAGAAGAGACAAAGAGACTCCCTACACGAAGCCATTTATGTACTGTAGTATGTGTGGTGATGAGGACAGTGAACAAATGTCCTTTTGTTATTATGTCACAGAAATGATTTTCATGAAGGATTAATTCATTAAAAGCAACAAAAGGGCATTTTTTTTTCTTACTTATAATTAATTGTGGGAAGACAAAGGTTCTGTGCAGTAGAAAAGTGTAATTAGCTTGCAGCAGGGAATTTAACCACTCCATTGCACTGTAAGGGTGATGAAGACAGAAATTCCCTAGCCTATGTATATTCTGGAGCCGTCTGCTGAAATGAAGGAAAACCTCTCAACTCCTTGTCAAGACCCTATTATGGTAACAGGCAACTCAGTGACATTTTATCAGGAGAAAAAATCTCAAGGGCAAGAGAAAGAAAATTCCTTGAGATTTCCCCTGAGCCTTTCACAGAAGTGTAGGGAAATTTATATTTATTAACACAATATGAGTCTGATATGCTTCATTCCAGTTTATAGGTGACTTTTGATTTGAAATATGATCACTGGAGATATTCTGCATTGTATAAAGAGATCCATTGCAAACTTTTCTAATACAGTTTGAACACTAACAGTCGTTACTTTATCTAATAGTACAAGTTTTCCTTGAAATCAGCATTTCAAGCAGACAATACTAAAATATTTTACATTTTCTTTTGTTAATAATGTTAAAGCGGGGAAGAAGTACTCTGTTTCTTATCAGATATTACCTAATTATCTCAGGACAGTAACCAGTGTACTCAGCTGAGAGTTAAGTGTTTCTTGAGCTTTGATCCCTGCTCTTGGTGGGAAAGTGGAATCCCACACTAACTCTTGACCTCTGTGACGATTTCTATCCCATCTTCTAGTTCAGTGTCAAAGAAGAGCATTGCCTGACATGATAGGCATGAGAACACTTAAAGGACTGTTCAGCCATAAAACTGGGATTTTAGGACTGCGTAACACATGAGAACATAAGCAGTGCTGAACATTCTTGCATCCTGGTCCTTATGATTTTATTTCACCTTTCTAGAACTTTGGGGTCTAAGGACTTTTTGTGGGATCTTGTGAGGAAGGTAGTTGGCAGACTGTTGTACCCACACAGGCTGGGGATATACAGAACGAAGCAGCCAATCCATGACCATCTACAAGAATGGTTCTAAGTCTGAATAGCTCATGAATCAAGAGACCGCAAATAATTACCTATTCAGACATAAAATGTGGCTATAACTGAATTCATAAAATGTGAATGTTAGTACCATTGCCTCCTGTCCCCCCAAAAAAGTTTACTGGAGTCTCTGCTTTTCCTGACTGAGCAGAGTCTAAATTTCTGTAACTTCCAGGATGTTCCTCTATACATCTGTGACAAAGACCAGTTCTACATCAGGCATGATAATATTGGTATGTCTTCATTTCAAGTAGAAAATCAGAAATTTTATGGAATTCACAAAATAGAGTCAAAGTCTTCTTTCTAAAATCATCTAGGCTTTGTTTCTGACTTGTGGAAATGTATTAATATCTTGGTGTAGTGTAAGTCAAATGTTAAATTTTTTTCACAGTCTCTAAGAGGAAAGCTACCACCACAATACCATATTCTAAAAAAACCTACAAAAATATTCTCTTGTAATATTTTATTCATAATTGGGAGAATGTTATTTGCTAGTAGGATGCAAAGTACAAAATGACAATTGATTTTCTGGAAATCTTATAAAATTAAGTTGATAAAGCAAAAAAAAGAATAAATAGTGTATGTTTCCAGTGGCAAAAAACCTTACCATAAGCCTAGAAAATTAGGAAATTGTCATTGCCTCAAGTGTCCTTCTGCATCATCATCAGGCTTCCTTTTTAAGTCTTTCTAAGTATTGACAAGATCTAAACTTATTTGTCTGATAAAATCTGATAGGATTACATGTTTCCTGAAAACCTTGTGTTTGGAAACTGTGAACAAAACAGTTATTATACTCAGAAAGGCTTAACAATATCTGAAACACATTCAAAATACTAAATCTAAAGACAGTTCTAAAACTAATCTAAAAGCTCCTCCAATTCAACAGCGTGATGTCACAACCCAAGACTGTTTCTCAAAGATAACAAGAACTCCATATTGTGGACCCTATTGTGCAGATCACTGAAAGGCATTAGTACATCAATAGTACAGTGGTTTGCATTTCTGACCCACATAATCAAATGAAATTGTAATGTTAGCAATTGAAATGAAATATTAAAGCAAATCAATGAGAAAACAAAAAACTATGACTTTAAATGTAAACCTTATCTTGGAAATTAGGAATACACTGTGCACATTGTTTGTTTTTTTTCAAAAGGGGTGGCTTATATTAACTGTGATGAGAAATAAATAGATGGTTTGTATAACAGCTGAGGCACAGTTAATATCTCAATTAATGAGACTTGTGATTTAAAAAACACTTTGAACATGACTAGCTACGAAGGTGTACTCACACCTGGAATGGCTGGCCAAAATCGGCAGCTTTGTCTTGTTCACATATTTCCTTTCTGAACTCCACAACCCTTTTATTTTTCATGTCTGGGAGCTCATTCAGATGGTTGAGTTAAAAAATAGCACAGAGTAATGTTGAACTAACTATAAAGCCTTAGGAGAAAACACTCTAGTTATACAAGATTTCCCTTCCCAGATCAGTAATATGAAGGGATTTCCCTTGTCCAGCAATAGAATTTTCTTTTATCAAGGCCCATACTGCTGCTTCACAAGGCCCTGTAAAAAATAATCCATAGACACTGCTTGATAATAGCCTTTGTAATGTTGACCCCAATAAAATGAGATGTATTTTCTTTGAAGGGTGTACAGCAGTCTTTAAATTTCATTGTTCAGCACTATCCTGTTCTAACATAAACCACAAGAATCAGGTATTAAATCAGTGGTGTCTTTTCCAGTAGCCCTGGGGATCAACAACACTGGAGCAGAAAAGAAAGCAAAAAAAGTAAAATTGGATGACACAACTTACTAATCAATCAAAAGCTACCTTAGTTTTTTGTCCGCAGACAACTCCTTCAGCTGTTTTTTTTATGATATCTGATTTATCAAAAAGCATCCAATTATAAAATGCAGAAGATTATACTGTTGATCATCAGTCTGATATAATTTTCTGCTAAAGCATGATATGTAGAAATATAATTTTGAGATCTGGTCACCTTTTCCTCAAATTAGACACTTAACTAAAAAGTCCTTTTTGTTGTCAGTTTTGTTGTTTGGGGTTTTTTTTGGTTGTTCTTTTTTTTGTTTTTATTTTTTGTTTGTTTGTTTTTTTAATAGTTAGAAGGGCACTTCTAAAGATTGCTTCACATTTTGAGGAAGATATATTGCCTTTAAAAGTTTCTCTCTTTTAGCATTGATTACACAGCTGCAAAACCTCAATTCTGGGAGGCACTCGGCACTTCACTGGCCAAGGCTCCAAGAACACAATCTTATTTCAAACTGAGATCCAACTTTGAAAGAATCATAGGCTCAAAATCATAGAATTCAAATCATAGAATGGTTTGGGTTGGAAGAGTCCTTAAATATCATCTAGTTCCAACACCCATGCCGAGGGCAGAGACACCTTCCTCTAGTCCAGGTTTCCAAGAACCCTATCTAACATGACCTTGGGCACCTCTAGGTGTTCAGGAAGACCTGTTCTGATTGGTTTTGGAGGGAGGTTGATCAGATGATTTCCAGAGGATCTTTCCAGTTTAAACCATGATTCTATTTTCCTTTCTTTGGCACTTGTGTCACCATTCAAGGACATGCAGCCTGAACTTGTAACTGTGAGGGAACATGTAGACCAGATACTTAAACCTGCAGGAGAAGGAGGAATGTATTTTCTTTTCCTAAATAGCAGTACTTTGTTACTGTCACATAACTGTAGTTAGGGGGAAAAGTCTTTCCTTTCATTCATACAATAAAGTGCTCTTAGCACCACAATAGGATATGTGGTCAGAATGATCATATACTACCTTTCCTTTGCAATGCTAATGAGAATTCTTTTTCAGAGAGCACTATTGTCCCTATAAATTATTCACCAGCACAATAGGCTGGTGAATATAGATTTTTAAAAAGGAGTATTTCATTAATATGACAAATGGCATCTTTAGTCACCTTTAGTTACCTCCATGAATTTACTTGGGAAAGATGCAAATCTTATATTTCACACTGTGGCAGTTTCTTCTGTAGAATTATTTAAAACCTCTGGATACAAGCATCTTGGGGTCCAAGCATGTACAGTCCAAGGATTAATTAATTCAAAGTTTATTAATTTTACTCTCATTTAATAAATACAAATAAGTGCCTGGTGGCTTCACTTCATTTCCTTTCATTTTTTTATCTAAATGGACTTTGATGCTTAAAACAGAATCATAGAATTAAAGAATGTTTTGGGTTGGAAGTTACCTTGAAGATCATCTAATTTCAACTCCTCTGCCATGGGCAGGAACGCCTTCCACTAGATTGGGTGCTCGGGGCCTTGAATGGTTCAAGGGATGGGGCATTGTCACAGCTACTCCTGACCTGTTCCAGTGCCTCACCACCCTCAAAGTCAGGAGTTTCTTCCTAATATCCAATCTAAACATACTCTCTTTTGGTTTAAAGCTATCTCAGGTCAGGGAATTACCTAGGTAGGCATCATGAACTGTATTTATCACTTTGACAATACTTGATATGAAAAAGGATGATTAGATAAGAAACCATGTCAAATTACTGCCTTATATGTGACTATTATTTACCAGCTCTCTTTAAACATGAGGATTTATGGCAATGACTTGATTTTCTTAGTGATCTACTTGTAGTACCAGCTGTGGATGGAACAATGGCATTCATGGAACTTTGTTAACATCAATTCTTCAGAAATCAAATATTATTTTTTTCCTTGAATAGAATATTTTAAACTGTATGTAGTTTAAGTATCCATAAACTAGCACAGTTGTGGCAATATACCATGCTTGTATTTTCAGTTCCTGAAAATGTGAAGGAAACTCCTGATTGTTTGAAACCTTTCTAATTTTTCTTCTTCTTTTTTTTTTTTTTTAAGCTTAAGCCAATGCATCTTGGGGAAGAAGCTTAGATTTTACAGCAGTATATAAGTCAGTTTCAATGACTTAAAAAAAACCAGTAGCTGTGCACTCTATGTTCAGTTTGAATGCAGCCCTATGCTGATCACCTCAATTTATATCAGTGCAGTATACTGAGAGTTGCCTAAAGTTTAATCAACCAATACTTCCTAGGCATTTGCAGTTGTTGGATGAAACAGGGAACACTAATGGAAAGAGCTTTTACTACTTCTAAATTAAGTTCTATTTAAAGGTGTTTTAAGAGTGTTATGTATATTTTGGCTCGAGGAACACTCAGGGCTCAGCGTCTTTATCATGCTTTTTTTTTCTTTTTTTTTGTGAAGGGGTTTACAGTCTTTTTGAAAAGGTTTGTTGCTTCTAATTTACTGCAGCATTTTTCACCGCCATCTGAAACACTGCTGATTTAAATATTTTAGCCACGAGATGCGGGTCACAGTGTACAATTAATTATAAAAATTCTATTGTTTTCTCCTTTGAAAAAGCTCTGTGTTAAAAAAAAATAAGATGAAAGGCAGCACAGCTGGTGGTGAACAAGCATGAAAACACAGCTTTCCTTCTTCAAAGGCCTTATTTACAAAATGTAAGGTCACTTTGGTTGGAATTGAAAATACAAGCACAATAAAGTAGCTCGAAGGGATCACTCTGAAGGCAAACTAAACTTCAATTAAATGTCTTTTTTTTTTTTTTTTTGCCTGGAATGAGAACAATTGGAAAACTTATGGAACAAAACTAAATTTCACATCCACTTTCAAAGTGCTTTATGTAGATACATACACAATGAATTAGAGTTATCGGTGAGGACAAAACCAGTGACGGGCTTTTTACAATGACTTTCACCTCACATATTTTCTTTAAATCTGATGGCACAATGATTTGAAAGCCTTCAGAATTGTTTGTTTCTATCGGGTGATCTCTAAAAGTATATCAATATTCTGATTATACAAGCAGGTTAAATTACCTGTTCCAGCTTAACACTCACCAAATAATCAATCTACTTTTTGTTCTGTTTAGCCATACCAGCAGATTAAGCTGCTAATATAGAAAAAGACAGATGTCAATCACTGCAGCATTTTAGCAATCTGCTAATGACTAAGCTTATGCACTTTAATAATCCTGCTTATTTTAATGGCAAGGGGTAGAAAATCTGAAAGCAAAGCTGATTAGAGCAATGAATTGCTTATTTTAAAAGATGTGATTTTAGCATAAATCTATTTTTTAAACCATCTAGTGCTTGATTGCATCTAATTCTCTTTACCAGTGTGGCATTAGCAGTAATTTTACTTGGAAGAAAAAAAAAACCAACAAAAACATACAGCGAAAGCAGCAAAATAAAAACACGCAAAAAGCAACTGAAAAGGAACTTTTTGAAAATATTATAAAATTCAGATGTTTAAGAAAGCATAGTTCTGTCTTCTTTACTTGTCAAAGTTTGTAAAGAGATGCAGTGGGGTTAAGTTGGTATTCCTGATTTTCATGCTCAGCATAAGTGTTTTAGTACCAGAAGAGTACAGGTGCCCCTAGCAGAATGATTACTTTGGGTGCCACCTAGGTAGCCAGGCTTCTTACACATATGATAGGCACATCAGATTGGGAAAGGCAATTTCATGTCATAATGTATTTTTTCTCATAGGGTTTTTGTTTATTTGTTTGGTTGTTTTGGGGAGGTGGGGGCAGGGATTTGTTTGTTGTTTTTTTATTTGTTTGTTTATATTGTCGGGTTTTTTTGTTTGGTTGGGGGTTTTTCTGTTTTGTTTGTTTGTTTGTTTTGGTTGGTTGGTTTGGTGTGGCTTTTTTATTCCAGGTCAAATATAGCAGCTAGGATGTTGGTAGCAGTGATGTCATTAACTCCATGCTTCCATAATAGAGTTGCACCAAGAGCAAACCATTAGTAACCTCTCTCTGTACCTATTTCAATTTCACTGTCCTGCTGCTACATGCCATTCGAACTGATGCCATTTGGATGAGTCACAGTCCTGGAGGCATTTAAAAGACCTGCAGATGTGGCACTGAAGGACATGGTTTGGTGGTGACTTGGCAGTGCTTGGCTGATGGCTGGACTCGATAATCTTAAAGGTCTTTCCCAACCTAAATGATTCTGTGATTTTATGGACTTTTCCTGCAGTACCACAGTAGCTCAGGTGTTTCTTTATATGTGACCACATCACATGTGAGTATTTAGACATATATGTATGTCTAAACGTATGCAGGGCTCTGCAGCCAGTTAGCAGGATGTATCACCTCACAGAGGGAGGCGTGAACCTTGCTCAAGCACAGGGCTCTGATTAAGGCTGAGCATGGGCTATCTGTCTCTGCTCTTAGTCCAGAGAGCCAAGTCCTCCTCTGAGGGTATTTGCTGAAATGATCTAGCCTTGTTGGCAAGGCTGGAGATTGTTCTACTCTGCAAAACACAGGAAGCCTTTAAAATCTCTGATCTAATGATTTATGCTGTGAAATGACCTCCAAACAAAGCCCATAAATTACCCTATGTCGGAGTACACTGTCTCAA
>WBMV01006903.1:5859-29573 GCA_013396655.1 Campylorhamphus procurvoides
CTTAATTAATTCAGTCGGACCTAGTTGAGAACTTAACTATAATTTCGCAAGGAGGATGATGCAATAGCTGGACGCTACGGAGCATGCTCAGATGGGCGTGGCTTACACAGCCAGAACTGGATAAAAGGAGCGCCTTGGCCCTCAGCCAGTGCGAGTGTGGATCGGGTCAGGTCACCTCGTCCAGCCTCAGGGCTGTCACCTCAGGGCAAGTGTGTGTCAGCGGGGACTGGCCACACATCGCCCGGCCCTAGGGCTGTTGCCTATTGGGCTTACCCTCCAAAAGAGCTGGCGTTGGAGCTGAGAATCACAGAGCTAAAATCACCCTAATAAAGATCACTAATTTTTTTATTTTTTTTCCATTTACTTTAATAAATGAAATCACTAATTGCTTTATATCAATAAATAAAATTAATTGCTGAAATCACTCATCGCTTCACGCCTATTACAGGAAGAAAAACAATTATTAACGGACGGAGACCTGAAGGAATTGTCCAGCAAGCCCTTGGCAGCAGATACTGAAAGGGGTTCCTCCCTTTGATAAGACAGGAGCCTGCCACAAGAGGATACCTTGGATACCAGGACTGTTTTCAGCTATCTATGTATATTAGCCCTGTCTCCCCTTGCAAGATATGGAAGGACTTTACAAGATGTTGCAAGACATGCAGAAACCCTTTGTTACCCCCAGGTGGTCCTGGTGTGGAGAAATGTTTACTGTATGATGAAATATAGTGACTGGATTTCCTAAGCCCTAGTTAACATAACTTGTCCCCCTTATTATCATGTCCTACCTCGTCATTAACATATCCAACTCCTCAGTTCTATATGTTGTAACTCGAGCGATCAATAAATGTCTCAGTTTCTACCCCCAAACTGGGATCGCGTAGATTATTGACTGGCCAACAGTTCCACATTTGAAAAATAAAAAAAATTTACTTTGAAAAATAAATAATTTACTCTGAAAGAAAGTTGTATTCTGCTACTTAAGTATCTAGAGCTGCAGAGAGGCAATTTGGTAGGCCTGTACAACCTAGACCAGGCTGCCACAACAATGCAAAGGCTATTTACACATCAATTCATATCAGGTGGTATATGCTTACCATTTGTCCTTCTTTTCCCACAGCACCACTTCTTCTATATCCAGAAAATTAAAGATATTATAGAGCAGATTGACTTCAACTGGCTATGGTGTGCTACAGGCAGAATTTTAGGTTGCTCATTCAGAACAGCTTTATATTTTTACTATACCAACCAGCACACATTCAGAATACACAGGGAATTTCTTCACCGTAGTTTTCTAATGTTGTCATCTTAGGAGTGTTTATGTTTGCATTGTGTTGAATTCCTGTGGGGCCTGTCTCATCATTAAGATGTTCAATGACTTCTGTTGGATTTTTGCTGGTCTTTACCAACCAGTTTAGTATTTTCATTCTTGTTGAACAAGTATTAGTTTAGCCATATAATTGCACTGTTTTTTCTTTTCCCCCATTAATTCTACAACAGTCTGGCATTCTGTGCTCAAAACAGTTCTGAATGTCTCTGCCCACTGTTTCTTGGGAGAGGAAAAAATGTAGACTGACTAAATTTTGAAAAACAAATTTATTGAAAGGAGGTATGCTTTGCTCTGACAATAGCTGAGATGGGGAACACTTAAAGGAGATGCTTCACACAAGAGATTTTGCAGTTTTACTGCAATCTTTTTTGTTGTGTGGGGAAGAAATTCTCAGTGAATCATCATCCATTTGTAAGTGTGAGGATGTGTACACATAGCCTTTTACAATGACGTGTTAATTGTTCTACTGCATTCCAGTGTGAGTGGCATACTGTCTCAAGTGAAGGGGGTGTGCCTAGCTCTTTCAAAGTCCAAATGGACTTCAGGTGCCACTATTGTTGGGGAGCCTCTTTCTCTATTTCATTTGGATTGATCCCAAACAGGTTGTAGTCTTACAGCAAAGCTCATGTTCCTCAAGGGCAACAGAATTGATAAAGAAGTGATTTCAGTGGTATGTCTAATAACCTTGTACATAGTGGTAGTTTGTTATAGTTGTTATATTCTATTCTATTCTATTCATTATCTCTTTTAGTCAGAAGGCTGGGAAAGCCTCCCATCAAGTTCAGATTTTAGAAGTTTGCAGTATTATTTCTTGCCTATATATAGCTCAGCATGTAGGAACTTTCTCTTTAAAACAAATTACTACAACACCTCTGCTAAATAAGGAAGACAAGTTGTTACATTCTATTCACAGCTATTTCTGGGTTTAGTCATGGTTTTATAAAGTTACAAGAACTTTTCCCAATGTGATATAAAACAAGGGCATTATGTCTGGTTTCTTCAGGCTAAAAGAGTGCTCTGATCTTCTGAAGGGAATGGATCACTCTGGACCTTATTTGCACCCATTGGAATAGTGCTTCTGCTACCTTTAAAGGGTGTAACTCATGATCCTAGTTATAGAGTATGACTTTCTTTTAAGAACTTCTTTCCATTTCAGTCACTTTGAGCTCTTCATTTCTTTTCAGTGAAGGGGCATAGCTGATTGATTTGGTGTAATACATGGTTTCCTGCCTTCTGGGAAGTCAGTGAATTCTTCATTGTTGAAGCTTTTTTTAAGCGATATTTCCAGGGCTCATTTTCAATCTAAATTTGATTATCTTAGAAGTCATCTCTGTGACAGTTTCATTTATGTCACATGCTAATCCACCAGATAACATGGCATCTCTCACTGCCCCTAAATTCACAGCATTTATTTATTTGCTTAACATTGCAACAAATTGTAATAGGTACGTATATGATTCATGCTAGTAGGGAAACAAATGGTGTTATTCCACGCCATATAGAAACAAAACAAGCTGTCATAAGGTCATCAGTTTCACTGGACGTTTATCAAGAAATACCTGAATTATGATAGGGATGCTGTCAAGCCACACCGTCAAAACATTTATTTTTTTTTCAATCAAACAAGTAATAGAATAAATGTTGAATTTTCTGTAATTTTTTGCCTTAGTACTGGCTGACCTGCTGCAGTCAAATACGCACAAGAGCACAAGGCAAAGGGAGCCACAGGGGCATCCTGAGGAAGCTCTAGCAGCTTCAAACAAGCTCCATCAGCTACCTTTGGCCCCAGAATGACAGCAGCCTTTGTTGCAGCTGCCCTTGATGATGGAGGGTCAAACACCATTTTTGTTCGTGCTGGGGAGGGGCCTGTATAAAAGCCATGTGCAGAGCCCTTGGACAGCCCCAGAGCAGCTGTCGGACAGAAGCAGCCTGGGAGCACTCCCGCATCCCACACCCCCTTTTCTCCCTAACACAGCCTCTGAATGGCTAACACACGGAGAACACTGCCTCGCCCTGCCCTTGGACTCCCAGACTGGTCAATGGGCCAGAAGTCCCGTGGGGGTGGGGGAGGGTGTGGGGGGTGAGGGGTTGAGGGGGTAGAGGTGTGGTCACAGGGGGCCAAAGCAAAAAAAAGCAACAACATGAGCTCCCCATGCAGTTCGAAACCTGCCAGGTTTCTGGACTCCTGTAGCTGAATCTACACTGGATCTAGGAGTGGCAGCTATAATTCTCTTTTTTCTCTCCCTTTGTTTACTTCTTCTCTTACTCTCTTAATTTTTTTTTTATAACTGTCTCAGTTCAAAGGAGAACTAAGATATCTATGTTGGCCAATAAATAATCCCTCTCNGGCTGGGTGTGGAGGTGCTAACAGCTTCCTGGGCAGAAACTGCAAATGGTCCATTGTTCTTGGGGAATGAATAGAGGGTGTAGAATACACAGCTTTAATCACACCCACACAGTGATAACTGGTCCCCCCTGCTGAACTAGGACAATAACTTAAAACTGGATGGCTTAAATTTTATGAAATTGTATGTATTAGCATGTGCTAAGTTAATGCTTTGTGGAATACTTTATTTGAATATTGAATGTTGCCCTTTAAAACTTTTGCCAAGTTCCCTTATTTTCTAAAGTTTACCAATAAAAGTATCTCCTGAGAAAACATGTGCAGCATTTCTCCTTTGCAGTCTCTTAAGGTTTTAAAAGAATTGAAGTCTTTTCTAATAAATTTGGCAGGTGAATTTTTTGAGCCTTTATTTTTAAAGTAAAACCCATCCAGTGAGCTCACAGCTTGGAGTGTGGGGTCTTACAGCAACCAATATGTGGCAGTTTCTGCAGAAGGGCACAAAGAAGGGACCCTTGTCTGACCTCCGACCAGGCTAAAAGTTTCCCGTTATGGTGATCTCCCACCACTACAAGGCATATTGCCTGACAGGTGTTGGAACAGCTATGGTTATCAGGGTAGGGGCTGTGACCCAGACACAGCTTTGATGCAGCCCCTACTGTCCCAGGATACCAGGGGCTTCTACCTGAGGCCACAAGAAATGGTCCTCTGTCTTGAAGGTGATGTGCTGGTTTTGGAGAGCTGTGTTGCCAAGTGGAGGAGTTAAAGAAAGAATGCAACAGCCTGTGTAGTGTCAGGGAGAATGAGAGAGAAACAGGATCTTCTCAGAGATGCAATAGCTTCCAGAACTCAGAGTGCAACTGTGGTGAAATCTGCAAGTCTGTTCTTAGTGCAACTGTTAGTGCAAACTCTGGGAAAGGTCAAGGGGGGAGGATGGCGAGTCCCAAATCTACATGAAATTTTGCCACTGTAGGACAGATTTATTATCTTCAAAGCCTAGGAGGAACTGGGATGCTTTCAAAGAAAACATTTGGATCAACTGACGCTGAACCTCGCAAGACTATCAAGAGGAAGCAGTGAGTGATTGTAATGGGACAACTCTACTGTGGGGAGCAGGGACACCCATCTCTGATTGCAAATCTAGAGAGAGGTCCTGGGCATCAGTAAATTGAATGTGAACCAGCAGCATTCCCTTGCTGCAAAGGAGGCTACCAGGATCCTGGGCTACCTCAGGAGAAGTATTTCCAGCAGACAGTAAGGTGGTCTATTCAGCTCTGGTAAGGCCACAGTTGGAGTACTGTGCACAATTTTGGACCTCCCAGTATGAGAGAGATGGAGTTACCAGAGAGAGAATAGCAAGGGGCCATTATGATGATTTAGGGACTGGAATATGAGGACATGCTAAGGTAGCTGGGACTTTTTAGCCTGGATAAGAGAAGGCCTAAGGGGAGATCTCATCAACATGTACAGATATCTGAAGGGGGGCATAAAAAGATGTGTGAAGAATTTGCCTTCAGGCACGTGTATGAAGTGTAATAAGACTGGAGAGGCTTGTTTGTAAGGATGCAGACATATGAAACTTGAATCTTAATTATTATTTACCTGCCTCAACAGCAATAAGCAGTGTTGGGGTATGCCAGAAAGATCATATGGACTGGAGAAAGCAAAACAGAGAAATACGAAAAAAGGAGCATAAAGAAGACCAAAGATGAATGAAAGGAGTAAACACCACATGAAGAAAAACCCAGACTTACTAGTTTCAAGAAGTTCTACTGTTCAGATAGCATAGATAGTTATTTATTGTATTAGAATAGGAATAATTACTTTTCTATTATTCAATTGTTATGATTGGTTGCTGTACCCCTGTTTCCCCATTGGGCAGCCAGTGGTGCATCACACCACCTCCTTATATGGCTGACCACTCCCCAGTTCTCCCTTGTTGGCCATGGTTGCTATGCCCTTTTCCTTTCCTTGATGCATTCCGCCCTAACTCCACTCTCAACTCCTCCCTAGTTTTCGAACCCTCTACCCCGAACTTATGTAAGTCCCATGCGCCCCTAATAAACTGGCCATTCCTGCTCGACCCTGACTGGGTCTCTTCTTTCCTATCAAAACGCATCAAAGCAGGGAAGATAAAAAAACAGCTTCAGCTCCAGACGTCTTCCAAATTTCTTTATACATGGTGAACTAGCAGGAGTAAAATAAAATATTGTGCCTTGAAAGCCTTCCCTTGCAACTTATTCCTCAAACACAAAACACTGCTTTGCTGTTATTTATATGCAGTCTCCTGCCTCAAGCTGTGCAGAATTTCCATGAATATTTTTAGCTTGGTATCTGTTCATGTAATCTTTAGCAACCAAGTTTTAAAGTATAGGCAGAAAAACACATACCAAATCATTTATGGGCAGATGTTTTAAAGTGTGTAAGGAAACAGGTAGTCAGAGTTTTGTAACCTGAGAATTAGATCCCAGGACAAGTATTGATGGTGAATAACTTCTAGTTAATACACAATTCCCTAATAACAGTACTTTTCTCTACCAGTATTCTGTTTTGATAAAATGATAAATTATTCAGGCATGGTATTGTTTAACTCTACTGAATATATGCAAGTATGTCTTACTCAAAGACTACTCATGCAAGTGTGTGTGTGTTTTGTGTATTTTTTTTTGTTTAGTGCATGTTTTTTTGTTTGTATGGTTATTTTGTTGGGTTTTTTAATGCCTTGTAATTTAATGGAGATGTGAAAAGAATCATTGATTTCTGCTGGTTGAATTAAGAGGAATATAGCAACAGAATAATAACTGAAAAGATTTATAAAGAGGAACTTATTGTTTGGTGCAGCTTAGATTAGGCCACGTGTACAACCTACAGCTGGCCTGTTCTCTGCACTCTTTGAAAACCTCTGAATTCTTTAAATTGCTCTAAATCATGTTACAATGCGAACAGCATGCTTGAGTGCTCCAAGTTCTCAATTATGGATTAAAAATGCACTGTGTTTTGACAGCTCTAGCCATTTTCCTGTTCTTTTTAGAAAGTTGACTCTGTACTTATGAGCACCACCATGGATCATAAAAGATAACTCATTTAGTGAGAGGAGTGTAGGAGTTTGAAAATTTCAAAAGTGTGACAATGATGTAGCATTTGGAATTCAAAAATGCTTTGGAATTTCCTCTTTGACATGAGTGAGAATGGCTCTAGTGAATGTGTGGCTCCCTTTTTTTCTTTCATCTGCTACTATTAATAGACTTTCTTTGAAGTTTTGGATATATGATATTACTGGTAAGTACATGTTAGTTCATCCTAATCTTATGAGAATGCCAAACTCTTAAAATATTGCCTTGCTTCTTGTCATTCAGGAACCAGAATTGGTCTGTGATTATTAATAAGTATGAGGAAGAGCATTTAAAAGGAATTTTTAATGTTTTTCTATTAAAAATTGAATCAAAGGCCTGATGCTCTGAATTGTATGAAGGGCAAACAGCTTGAGGAGTGAGTGTCAGGCAGTTTAGCAAAGGAATACTTTATCTATTTAATTTTCAGTTGCAAACTTTGCACATGGGAGCTAGAGATGGGTGACAACTGTGAATAGATGTGTTGGGTAATGGTTGCTAGAGATTCTGGCAAACCTTTTTTAATTTTTTTAACCCATTCCTTAGATACTGTGAATGTCAATAATAGGAATTGAAGTGAAAAATCCTATACAGTAATGTAAAGAGCAGTGTATGAAAAGTGTTTTTCAGGATTTTGCATCTCATTTAAAGTTGTCAATGCAGTGTAAGTTTTACTCCCTCCCAAAATAATTGTTTATTTCTGAAAAGTGTTAGGCTGATAGCAAAAGAAGTTCGTGGTCTCTTTACTTAAGTAAAAAGCAGCCTGGAATATAAATAGACTTCTCATCCGCTGTGTGGTATTAGTTACAGTGTTGTGTTCTCTTCTCATTCTTGTGGAAACCATAGAAATTGCTGCATGGGTGTGTGGCACTAGCTATAGCTATCTGACTATGTAATCATCACAGGAAATTGGTAGAAGTCTAGAAATAGCTTTACGAATTCATCATTAGTATATGTAATTTTTCCTCAGCAGGCTGGAGAAAAAGTTAGCTGTTGGTCACAGAAGGTATCTAAAATATCTGCCACTGCTTCCAAACATTTGATATGGAACCTGAAGGTATCAGGATGAGAACTACCGTCTTAAGTCCAAGTTTCTGAGACTGGGGAGGAAAAGAAAAGTGGTGTTATCACAACTCTGCTTTGTCTACAGTAAAAAAGGCAGTGATATTAAAATTTATTTTTTGCCTCCTAATGCACTCAAAATAGAAATTGGAGGTCCCCATAGGTTGCTGTATTCACTGACTTGATGCCATAGCATATTGAGTGTTGCCAGAAGTTCAAGAAAGGCTATTGTAAGCTTTTAGAATATGTCTCACTTTCTGCGTCTAAACTTTGGAAGAAAATTTATTTTCCTCTAGAATTTCTCTTTTGGAAATTAATTTTTAAAACTTTATTTTGACTTCTTTATGACATTTTAGGCTTCTGGATTTGTGAAATCCTGTGCATCTCCTATATCTGTGTCAGCAAAGGCTTTTACTTGGTGATATATTTTATCATTGTGTATATTGTTATATTTTTAACATTTTCTTTATGTCTAATTGATTTTTTTGGAGAAAAAGACAACTGCAATTACATCTTGTTTTTTGACCTCGGAAGTTGTCACAAGTATGGTATTACAGTAAAACTACTGCATCTTTACATAACTCTGCTAGGGCTCTATTGAGACAATGTATATGCAAGGTCTCTGTTGCATATAAAGGCTTTAATAAGAGAAAGTCAATGAGCCTCATGTACTTTTTATAAAACATGACATAAGGCAATGTAATTAAAACTAAACTTATTTCCTGTGGTCAAATTAACTTACAGAAATGAAGGTGTTTATTTATTAAATAGGATCTCTGGAGTTCTTGCTTTGTTGTTACTCCTCCTGGGAAGGTTTTGATTGTTTGCTTCCTTTCTCTTGCCTGCTTGCTGTGTAATTTAAAACTGATATCTTCCTTTGGGAAACAAAATTTGATTGGAGAACAGCCTGCATCACTAGCTAAACAAATTACCAATGTTTTACTCACTTTTCTTTCCTATTCTTTCTCCCCACCTCTAACTGTAAGGGGAAGGAAAAAAAAAGTCTGCAGAGGTTTTAGAAACATAGTCGTGCAGAGCAGATTGGGGTTTTTTCACTATCATGGAAGGCCTTTTCTTAGATAAACACCTTTTTTTTTTGGGCTATAGGAGTTAGCAGGTGGTTGCTTTTTTATTCATTTTCTGTGACAAAGTCTTTGGTCTTGAATGTTGGTTGCCTAGTAATGAACTGAATGGGTACAGCTGCTTTATTTTATATAATGTGTAATTTATGGAAGGATTAAAGAGATATATAAAATCAGTGTTGGTAACTACTTAGCTTCAAATGACTTGCAGTGTCTTTACAATGATGTATTAAAATACAAGGGAAAGCAACAGAGTTTTATTTGCTTGTTTGAGAAAAAAAGTATCAGTGAGTGGCTGAAAAGAATGACTATGGCCAAAATTAAGAAAGGACAATTATTTCATTGTGTGCCATTGTTTCTTCTGATAAGAGTATTGATAATAGGAATTTTCTTTTAATGTGAAAGTCTGTGATGATATTGGTGAAATGAAATCTTCATGCTCATAAACTTTAGTTGAGTGAGTTTTCCCCGGATCCCATATGGATCTAATCTGGGTGTATTTCTGCAGTAATATGGGCAGAGTAATACTTTTTTGTTTTGTTTTGATTTTTTTTGTTTTGTATGTTGGGTTTTTTAATATATTTTCATCATCCTTTATGCACGACAAGAGATTGAATAATTTAGATCTTGAAGTCCTTATAAAGTAGTAGTAATTTGTAACTAACTTGAAAGATATTTTTCAAGTCATTTTGCACACTTATCCACTGCCTGCATGGAATTATTAATTATTATATTCTTTCTCTGCAAAATCATCATGGTTTTCTGTACTCTGTAGAACTGAGAGCTCTAGAATATTCACTGGAAACTGTGAGCCACTGAAGGTTCATATTCTAAGAGAAAAGATAATTTTCTTTTTTTTTTTTTTCTAGCAATGATTATTGAAATTGTATTAGGAAATTCACAAAATAAAAATCAACAACAAGCACTTTGTCATGCAGTTAGTGGAGGTTTTTACAACTCCAGTGTCTAGAAATAGGTTGATACTACACTGAATCTTCTGGTTTGAGTGAAGAAGTCCTTTGTCATAGTGAAATATGATATTTGTATCTGTGATTTTCTGGAAGTGATATCGTCACATTTTTTATTTGTTATACTTACCTGCATCAGTGATAGCTGTGGTTTAGGTTCAGTTTTAGTGTTGTGTAAAACATTTGCTAGTATATGTTGATTTTTTTTTTTTGAGATACGAAAATTTTTTTTTTAGATACATTTTTCTTTTTTCCCTAGGCTTCTTCACTGCCAAGTCTTGATTTTTGTATATTATTAATATAGTGTGAATAACTCTTGAAGAGCTGGAGTTAGAGAAATATGGAAACACTGACCTGCTCAAAGGATCTCTGTGAGTTAGAGAGTAGGTCTGCAAGACTTCTTTGATGCACAGTCTTGTGGTTACTGAAGGAATTCACACTTCAGATGCAAGAGGGAGAATGTTGGTTTGTGTCATTAACTGTGAAGAAAGATTTGAAAAACCTGGATTTTCATCTTACAGAAATGGTAGGGAATCATCTTGTTAATCCGTGGGTCTGGTTTCTCCTCAAATGTGAGGAAATAGATAACTCTAGGTTAAATATAGTTAAGTGGAACTCTGGCTTTTCTCTGTACTTTGTCTGCCTAATGTCTTGAGTTACTAATGTTTTCTGCTTCTTAATAAGCATAAATTGATGGGTTCAAACTAATAGTAGGTATCTGATTTCTTCATAGTATCAGTCTGGAAATAGCATTTTAATTTTTATTACTCCTCTCACTGCATATTGTAGGCACAGAGAATCAAAGAATTCAAAATAAAAGCCTTTTTTTTTTTCAGTTCAATTAAGCTACAGCAATATATGCCAACCTATCTGAAAGGTTTGGGTTTACTAACTTAAAATTTCCTGAAATTAAGCAGTGTGTGGTTCTGAAATACTGTCATAAATGCTGTTTCCTTTATTAAGGTAGCACAGCATATGAATCTCTAAACTTAGACTAAATAGTCAAACTGCTATGCAAAATACGTAGTTCTTTTCTAACAAGATGATATGGTTTTGCCATGATCATGTGTAGGAGTACAACATTACGTTAAATGGAAGAGAGACCACGAAGTGACTTGATGAGACTGAAAAATCAAGGAGAGCTACAAGAATCCTGCACAAGAGAAAGTTTATTGCTGTATATCAGGTTCCTGTGGGTTTCTCAGTTTTTGAATTCACACTTGTAAAGTTAAATAGCATTGTTGCATGTTGTACAAAATGGAGTTTGGTTTTCTCCCACATGTTATCCCTGCTCCCTGATTGGACAGATTCTGCCACAGTGGAGCTTTTCCTGTATATGGTTATCTCCACCCTTGTTTACGCTTTATGGTTATAATCCTCTCCTGTCTTTTCCTTCTATGTAAGAGGATTTGCATGTTCCTCCTGAAATCCACCCCCTTTCCAGAAAGTTCCATGCCACCCTAATATAAGCCAGAGCCGTTTTAATTAATGTGCCATTCTACCACAGCCATTCCACCATACTCCTGCCTGGAGTGTGTCTGTCCTTCTTACCATCAAAGGGTCTCATCGGTCGTGGGTTGATCAAGAAGCACTTTGGCTTTACCTTCATAGGAACCAAAGTAACAGTAGAAGTTGCCCCATTGGAAATTAAAAAGCCTCCTTAACCTTAAAAACATACAAAATACTGCACCTTTTTTTCCATGGCCCCTGAGTGTCTTATTTTACTGGTTTGTAAGTGTTGCTGTGCTTGGGTTTTTTACCTGATTTTGCAGAGTGGCAAGTGAAATGAGCATTAAAAGGATTTTTAAAATTAAAATCCTTCTGCAGGCATGCTGAAGAATGAACATAATTTTTTATTAAAATTCTTTTTCATTCCAGTATACTTATAAAGTGTCACATACCTGTAATATCTTCATTTGGAGTCATCATTTCTCCTTTACATCCTGAAGTAATACAACTGTTTTCATGGGCTTATAACTGCCTCACTGTGCACTTTTCAACTTCTGTGGATATTTAATTGCTAGAGAAGTTAATTTTTCCCCTTATGGAATTTGCCATTGATAGCTTTGTAAAGTGTGTCCTCTCATTTTAAAACAATTTAGTCCTAGAAAATGTAATTGAATGAAACTAAATTCTTGAGGGAGGTAAACATTAGGGAGGGAGAAGGGCTATTTAAAGTAAAGGACAATATTGACAAGAGCACTAATGGGTGTACGTTGGCCATGAAAAAATTCAAGCTGGGAATTAAAAGAAGGCTCCTAATTCTTAGAGCAGTGAGGTGCTGCAGTGATTTTTAAATCAAAACGAAATTTTAGGCACTCTTAGAAAGGGGTTTGATTGCCTTATGAAAAGCATTAAATTATGCAGTACTTTTCATGGACTGAAAATGGTAGTCCTTTCCTGTCCTATAATCCTAAGAAGTGTGTGCTTTTAGACATATTTGTTTCCAACTTAGGAATTTCTATGTCCTGATGGATGCATAAATTTAAATCCTGTTGATTTTAATCACAAGATCAGCCCTCAGAACATCTAGTCTGATGTGGTAATTCTGAGGGATCAACCTGGAGTCTCAGTTCAAATTGCAGAGTCTCGCAGTGGTTTGTATATGATAACGGGAAGTTAGTTTTTGAGATAAATAGAAGTTGGAGGCTTCTTACATTTCAGTTCTCTGAGTTTGCATGAAAGAAAGTTTATAATCTTTTTACTTATGGTGTATGTAGAAGTAGAAGAACAACTTTTTTCTTACTGCCACTCCTCATTTTTAGTACAAATCTAAATAGCCCTTTAAAAAGTGTTGCTTACTTGGGTAGCTTAGATGTTGATTATGGCCACCTAAAGTGAAATTGAATGTGGTTTATTTCTGTATTTGGCTGATCTCTTTCCCCTGTATCTACGCTAAAGCATTTAAATATCAACAAATACACGAGCAAGACAATGAAGGATTTCTTCCTTAAAAGTATGTGTAGCCTTAGTTGTACATTTCCCCATTCCAGTAACTTGTACTGCCTCATGCTGACTGAGGTAAGCATGATTTACTGTTGATTCAGCTACATGGTCCATGGACCATTTTTCTGAACTGTTATGCTCTGGAACTTAACTATTCTGTTCCTACTTTAATTTCTTTTCATGCAGAAATCTAATAAGCCTCTGGTGTCAAGCAGTAGACCTCAAGGAGACTGGGCTAACTTGCAGGTGCTTGAACACTGTGGCAATCTTTTTACAGTATTTTCTGCCTCCTCAGGCAATCCTGGCATCCTATTTTTTGCATTGCGTTGTTTCAGATGGGGTTTTTTGACTTTTCATCGTAGCTCAAAAAAATCAAGTGAATATGTTTACTAACCTGTGTCAACTGAGCATTTGATGTAGTGGTTTTATCAGGAAGGTTTTCTTGAGACTTATCCATGTTGCAGAGACTTATCCATGAGCAGTTCCTTTATACTGCATTCAGTGAATGGCAGAAGGCCTGTTATTACTTTAACATGCTAAAAAGAGCACCCTCCTTAATGAAAATGTATTTTTATTTTTTTTAGTCTATGTTCAGATGTGCTGGTGTGTTAAGGGTGCACTCCATTAACCTTTCACTTGCAGAGTTGGATTAGAACTTGGAATGGAGCATTAGAGGGCCTTTCAAGGCAAAGTTGAAAGAATCCCTTGTGCAGTGTATGAAAAGTTCACCTTATACCATTTGACAATTGCTTTGATCATATTTCTTTTCTGGGAAGGTGGTTATTATAATATTAAGCTCTTACAGGTATTTTCAATAAGCTATTATGAGTGAAGCAGACAAGCACAGTGACAGTCTCTGATGTCCCTTTAGTTTGTCAATGGGTATTGGGGGAGTTTCATTTTTAAGTAATTTTGTTTACTAAAACCATTGTCTAATTAAATCAACTAACTAAATAACATGGTAAAAAAAAAAAAAAAGCTCTTCCTTTCTGAAAAAATTGAGTTTAGGATTAGGTTCCATATTCATGTCTTATTTACGATTGTAATGCACATTTTTCATCAATATTTTCTAACAGGTTTGTATTAGATTTAGGCCCAGAAGATTTTCTGCAGATGTAGGTTTTCCAAAAGCTATTGTTATAGGGATTTTTTTCAGTGTATTATAAATTGCTTGTTTTCTTTACTGATTTCTCTTCAGTTTATTCTGTCTGAAGACATGCTCTGTAGATTATTCCTACTGGTTCCAACCCCAGTTAGTTTAGGCCTTTGTGAACATTTTGGATCTGTGCAGACATCATTCACTAATCTCACATAAACACACAACCTTCTTTCTCCTCTCCTGGCAGTTTGTAGTCTTTAATAGATACACTTGAAGATGGATTTTGTAACTTTTGAGGGATATTTGATTTCATTTGTGAACTGAATTATAATGATAGATGTAATTACACTGTAAAATTATTTTCTTTAAGAAACAATTTCTCAAGTAAAAGAGGAATGTGAGAAAGCTTTGTTTCTGTGGTGTGACTTTGTAGCTTACTTTTTTTTAGCAGAGTGAAATTTATTAATGCCACGTTAAGACAAAAGTTCTAAGCTACAGTTAAAAAAAAAAAAAAAAAAAAAAAACCAAAAACAGCACAAGGGGATTGGAGGAAAGCAAAAAAAGGGCTTTTGGAAATGTGCGTCACCTGGCTTTGTTCCTATTGCTACTAATTTACCTGTAATGTCATGTAAATATGAGTGGGACATGACTTCAGCCACTTACAGATGCACTTATAAGTTCTCCTGTTTACTGGAGTGTGTTATGTCTCATAAGAATTTCTTTTTAACTATTAAATGGAGGGACAGGTATTTTAAACATGAAATTTATGTTAGAACACTTTGTCTCCCTAGAGACTGTACATTGCAGAATAAATGTTATATCCATTGTACATCATGGACAGGACCAGGAGGAAGGGAAAACCTAGCAAAGTGGTTTACAACATTTTCAGAAACAACAGGAGAGTCTTAACCGATATTGAAGAAAACCATATGATCATATGAGATTTTTTCCATACCCATTTTCTTCTAAGATGCTTCCAGAATCAGTGGTAGCTTTGATTACTGATATTGTAACAGGCCAGCAGGCATACCAATCTGGCTGAGGTACTGTTTAAGATTAAACTTTTGTAGGAAACTTTTTTCCACAAAAATATCCCAAATCACAGCAAACCATCTTGTTCCTTTTAATAATTGGTAGTCAGACCTTTATATGTTGGAATGCTAACATTGTTGATAGTTAAAGTTTCTCTTTTCTTACAGAAGTTATTTTGTGACTAAGGGTGGGTTTGTTGTTGGACTGTTTTTCAGTGACTCTAAAGATGATTTGATAATAAATATTAAAGGTACTAACAGTGGCAAAGAAGAATATATGGATATTTGCAATAGGTAGTTGTACATAATGTTTTAGTATTTGAAATTCACCATACACATTAATTTATTTTACAAAAGTTTTGTTAGAAAAATTTTCAGATAATTATAGTCTAAGGGACTCTGACCCTAGTTTTCTTAAATTTTCTTAGATATATGCTTCTGATAATATATTGTTATGGAATATGAGAGCAAATTGGATATGGACAGACATGTGTGCTGAGTGTTTCTTTCTGGGAATAAAACCATATGTTTAGAAGGTTCTTAGTCTGAATCAAAAGGTAAAGTTGAAGTGTTTGCTGACAAAAAGAAATAATATTTAATTGATGTTGGTTTTATTTAAAATAACCTGGTTTTGTTTTAACATAAACTGTCAATGTGACAGTTTATGTTAAATTAAGACAGTAGTCTTAATTCTTACTGTGAAGAATTTCAAGTCACTGTAACACTTTGTCATTAACAAAACAGTCTCTTTTAACAAAGTAAAAAAGACCAGCCTGATTGTAAAAGTTTGCTGTTTTCACTGTAAGTAATGTTTATTATATATTACTGATTTCGAATACATGGATTGAAGGTATTTGCATATTTTTTACTCTCCAAATGTCTGAACGAGTCAAATGCTAAAAATAAAATGCATCCATACAACGGAGTGTTTTGTATGGTTCTTGTGTTCCAAGCACAAAGGAGTAACATAGATCTTCTGGGTCACGGAATGCAGTCTTGTCCTGTCACAAGCAACATTTATGTAATTATTTTGCACTTTGATCAAGTTTCAAATTGTGTTTTTGTACATGGGTCTCAGAGCCTTCCTTACTGTACAGTCCAGTCATGTAAAGGCACACATGAGTGCTCTGGAAACAAGTGGAAAAAATGAGCATTGACAATATATTCTAAAAACAAGTGCTCTCTTCTGAATTCTTTTTGGCTCTATCCTTAATATAATTTTCCTCCATAAGCAAAGCTTTTTCTGTCAAAATAAATCTGCTGAGTAATAAAACTGCTCTGTAAACTAAAGACTTTTTATTTTTAAGAACTCAGAGGTCAAAGGTCTGCTTACTTCTATGCAGAGTTCTTCAGTATATGTGTCATGTGCCTCCCTCTGCTTAGGAAGAAAACCTGTAGGTCATTTCACAGTTATGCTGACATTAGTTCTGTTCCATTTTATGGGAATTCTTTGATACTTTGTTTGTGACAAGTCTTTCCATTTATTTAATTTTGAGTGATAGTAAGGTTTTCTCTAGACAAGGAAAGCTTATGTAAATAACAAACTGAATTTTGATGTTGTAATGAAACAGTGTATTGATACAAAAATTACTTCTCTGATACTGTTAAGAGCAGCTTTGTTTTAATCTAATAAGAAATATGACACAGAAGAAATATGACATATGATAAATTTTGACCACTGCAGAAAGCCCTGATAGTAATGTGGGATGATTTGTGTTGGAATATGTGGTTGGCTAGTTTTAAAATTTAATCTTCCCAAAATAATCCCCTAAATTTCTGCTGTTAATAAGTGGAAATGTATACTTTTGTGAGGGACAACTGTTTTAACTCTCTCTTGGATACATGAAACAAGCTTCGGTGTCTCTTCTAGGTGCTAAAAGCTTCAGCTGTCCCCTTCTCAGTTGTCACAACTTCCAACCTTCTTTTGACAACTTAGGCAATGATGTCTTCAGTGTGAAAAATCAGAACTAAAAACTGATCTTTACCATGCAATAAATACAAGCAAGTACTAGATAAGAGAAGAGGGATAGGAGGATGGTGGTGCTGCCTAACTTTGCCTCTGCCAAAAAAGCATGAAGTTGCAGGTAGCATGTCTACTATGTCACTATTTATTTATTTTAGTTTTGCTCCTGGCCATTTGAGAAATATCACTTGGTGTAAAATGAAATTAGTAGTTCTGAGAATGGCTGTTTTTTACAAAAATATCCTTGCTGGTTCTCCTGTGGAGCAGCTTCAGTAGCCTGCCTTTCTAACTGTTCTGAATAGCGTGAAACCTGATTTTACCACATAGAAGCAGACTTTGTCACAGCAGGGATGAGGCAATGTGCATGTGTAGCTGAAAAAAAGCTGAAGGAGTCCCAAATTACTGCAGTCTCTGCAGGGTCCACCTTTATGCTTCAGTAATTTTTCTATCAGTTTACTGCATTGGCATAATGGAGTTCTTACATACTGGTTTAAAAAGAGAAGTCTAAGACTAGAAGAGAAAAATGAACAGTGCAATGAAGTGAAAAACAAGAAAGTGTATAAAACTGAGATCTTATCTGTGTTAACTTCATGACATGGATGCCGTAATATGTATTGTAATACACACTATTACACAAAATAAGACATAGAAATGGTGCTGTTAGAGAGAACTGTGGAAAAGTAAGGCTCTGCAAATTTTGCTCAGCTGCATTCTGAGTTTAGGTTAATTTTGGCCAATAACAGGTAATCAAAAACTGCTAGTCAAGTCAAAAAATATTATGAGAAGGATTTTATTCCTTCATAGTTCTAATCAGGATTCACCTGAATGAATTAGGTCAGAGCAACATGGTGCTATTTTTATTATAAAATGTGTAACCAGGTTTTATTAATAGAGCTTATTTTCAGAAAAATATTTGCATTTTCTTAAAAATGAAACTGAAAAGAAAGTGGCACAAGCTACCGTACTTCCATTACCTTAAAAATATATATTTTGCTGGAGGCAATAGTGAGCAGAAGTGTATTGGTTGTTTATTTTACTTCCTCTGTTTGCTAGTTTATTAAATAGTCACCATGAATAGAACAGTGTTCCGATAGAAGAAAGGGAGGTGTAGAGGTGAATGCTTTGTGTAGTAGTAGAGAAATCCATATGTTGACATTCTGTAAAAATGTTATCTTCACTAAAGGATGAACTCTGTTTTTATGGAGCATTTTGATACAGAAGTGTGTTATTTGACATCCTGTATGTCCCACTCTTTCCTTTTTTCTGCCAATAAGCATAGGTTTTGACTCTGGTGAGTCTGTCAGGAACCTATTTTTCAGGTTTTGATTACTATCCAGATATTTGGTGTTCAACTGTAGCGCAAAGGAAACTTTTTCAAGTAGCTAAGTAAATTCTTTTCTTCTAAGCAGCTGCACTGAATTTATAAAATACTGACACAATGTTATATTTCTGAATACAGTTCTCTTGAGTGCTTTCAGTTGAACAAAGCAACAGACAAATGTTTTTTGTGTTTTCAAAGTGTTATAGCATACAAAAAACGTGGTGATATAAGGCTTTTTATTTGGTTTTATGCTAAAAGGGGCAATACAATCAAACACTGCAAGTATGTGATACTCTAGTGGCATCACAGCAAATTTCACATCCTTTCAGTTTATTTAAACATTCACAATGCAGCAAGCAACTTTCAATATGTTTGAATATACAGTATTGTGAATGGAAATAAAACAAGTTGAAGTAAAATCCCAACATGAAATGGGAAATCCTTCGTAGGGGTAGTAGTATGTGCTCATACAAACAAGACTGCTGATATAATGGGAGGAAAATGTTTTTCAAGGTCAATATGTTTGTAATCAGAGGGCGAGGCTCTTATATAAAGCAGACAACCTTATACACCAGTATTTACTGTTGCTGATTCTGAAATATTGTAGCAGTTCTTTACCCTCAAACAGAAACAGAGTATCTTACTCACTATTGTGTGGCAACTGTGGATTTTTGAATATCATGATGTTCTAGCTCACATTTAAGGACAAGTAAATAGTTCTAGAGATAGGAAAATTAGTCAGGAAAGGTGTTGACTAAAAAGGAAAAATCCCCGAACCTTAAAATTCCCAGAGCTCAGAGCAGTGTGGGGATATCTGACTGTAGTCTTTGTACACCAATATATTAATATCCTTATTAGAACATAGTGCTCTTATTACCAGTGATTAGATGGACACAAACATGAAACTGTAAATTTTAATATTAGTGAGTAGATGGAACTAAAGTAAAAGATGGGGATCAGGTTCTGTTTTGGTTCATTTTTTTTTTTTTTAAATTAGAACTGGAATGTCAAATCAATTCTTAGCTGAAAAGAAACATTGTATTTTTGTCAGCTGATCAAACCCATTGTTTTGAAACAAAATCTACAGTTTAATATTCCACTGTAAGTGTGGATAGTTTATTATTTCATGTCTTACTTGAAACATTGTTCTGAATAGATTATAAAAAACGGTACCTTCTGTACATGATAGAAATGTTAAAGTTTAGTCTGATTAATAAAAATATAGATTGTGCATGCATTGCTTGTCATAATGGAATAATAGCCAATTACTTGCTCAACACAGAAGCCTGAATGCATATTTTGTATTTCTGTTACTGAAGAAACACTTGAGCTGAATGTTTTGATCAGCTTAGTTCAGCAACAAGCCCTTTATTGATGTCATTTGCTTACTTTTTTTTAGAAAAAACCAAAACTTTATTTATTGTCACATGTCAGGGAACTTGAAGACAATACTGTAGAACACACAGGCGTTACACTGCTGCACCAGCAAGCACTGTAAAAAGAAGTGGTACCTGGGTATTACTTGTTTGCTTGATTGAGGCAATGGACATTAAGAAAAACAAAAAACACCAAGGAGAACCAAATAGCATTTTGTAAGGATGTATAGAACACTTGATAAAATAATTCTAAATTGAATCTGAACACACCACAGCTCAGTGATGAAATACAGGCGGTTGTGATACTTGCTGAAGAAAATGCCCTACTAAAGTGTCAATCACATAGTAGGCAGTTTGCTTAATAATGAGTTACCTTAGAATTCTTACTAGTTTTTCATAGCTAGACAAATAGTGACCAGTTGGGACCAAGATGGCATTTACAGTTTTGTGTTTTAATAGGTTATATAGAGGCCTGATTGTACACTCATTGCTCATATCTAACTCCTGTGTAGTTTGTAATCAGCCTTACTCTGTGGATTCACTTCAGTAAGTGATTGGTTTGTGAGTATTGTATTATGTGCACATAGTACATGTTTAACTATAATGAGCACACATTATCATAAAACACTGGTTTTGATGCCATCTATTTAGCTAAGTATCCACACACTTTAAAAACCCCAGGAAAAAATGCAAGCCTTTCTTAACTCTGTCCTCTCACATATTCCCAGCTGAGAATCTTCTATTACCATGAGTAAAGTTGTAACTGATATTTAATTCTGCCTTCTGTTTCATTGGTAAGTCACGACTGATTGTGCAGAACATTTGACAAGACTAGTAGTAAAACTAATGTCTTTGTGCAACTCTCATTACTAGTTTTTATCTTAAAATCCACTTCCAAGAGGTAGTATGAGCTCTTGAATGTGAAGGGTACTGAATATCTTTTTAGCCACTGAGCAGAAGGCTGCACTCAAGCATATGAAAGATATAGCCTTAATTAAATACATCTCTGGTTAAATGTAGTAAATATTGCATATTGTGATATTCAAGAAGGCTAGAATAAATCCTACATAGTGTCTGAGTAGTCTTTGTATACTTAAAACTAATAATTAATTGATTTACTGCTTTCTATAAGTGTTTCATTCTCAGTAAGGAGAATGTATTTCAATTAAATAAGACTATATGTTACAGAAAACATAGTTGACATAATTATTTGCACTGTAGGTTATTTAGTAGTTTGTGATTTTGCATTTGTTTTCTATTCTGCTTAATTTTTCCTGCAAGTGTTATAGTAAGTATGGATGAGTGCAGATGGGAGAGAGCTTTTACTGTCAAAGCTGAATTTTGATAAGCAGCAAAGCAATTTTAATGCTGGTGTCCAGGCTCATGGATATCTTGTGTAAACCTAAACCAGTTAGATCTGATTTTACTGTGTTTTCTGGTGGAGCTGCACATCCTCAGTACTTGTCTGGTTCTGGGAATTGAAAGGTTGGTGAATCACTTCACCAGTGATGGGCTATAAACATTCTGCATTAATTACTTACCAACAGAAATAGGAAAAAGGAGTGCAAGTTAAAGAAAAAAGAGCATTAAGTGCTCTTTCTCAGATAGTCCCTTTTCAGGAACATTATTCTCTACCAGTTTCCAATAGCCTATGATTGTCCATTCCATGTCAGCAAATTGCTGTATTTTTGTAGTTTAGGACAAGTTTTTCTAAGTCAAGGTTTTCTCTCCTGATGGAGGGGTATTAGATTTTCTTATAACCTTATATGGTATTTTCAATTGAGTGGAAGATGGTATCAATATTCCTAATAGCCAGGAAATCTTAGTTCTAGTGCTGATCCTGGTAGTCTGTAAACCAGAACTTTTCCTATAGATCTCTGATGTTTGATCCTTTGCAAGTCATGGCAACTGTGTGTAATTTCTGAAGAATTATTTCTCTCACTTATGTGGAATTATATGGATTCTTAGGAAAATGAAGGAAAAAGATTAATCCTTTTCCTTCAAGATACATAATATGACTATATCTAAAAGTCTTTATAGAAGTTGACATCCTCTGTGCTGGGCAAGATACATAAACAATGGACAGAACAGTTTTTTTCAAAAAACTGAAGTTTGAGATTAACTCTGCCTGATGTGAATTACAAGCAATCTCAGTCCCTGTGGAGCACAGGATTTAGCAGACCATACCATCGAGCAACTCTCTCCCTGCTGTGCGGTGTCAGCTTCCTGCTGCAGCTTTCTTGCGGGGAGTTCTGCCAGGCTCTCAGAACACATCTATTTCTAACATGTGTACACAAATACAAAGGTTTTGATACGTTATTGAGTAAAGCAGAAAGTGGTGGTACTTACCTAATTTGAGCAGTGGATGCCTGCCTTTGACAATCTGAGGTGAGGAAAATGTGCCTTTAGCCATGAATAAAGCATTCCATAGCTGAAGCTAAGAAAGTCTGAGGCATCTGATTTCCCAGTGTGCTATTTTTATCAAAGAAGATAAAGATTATGTCCTCTTGCCACATAATGAGCAGAGCATCCAGGTATAACTATAACAATATTCAGTGTTGTGACTTTGCTTCCTATCCCTTTATTCCTTAAACTCAGATGGTAAATAGCATAAGAATG
The DNA here is from genome assembly GCA_013396655.1 of Campylorhamphus procurvoides. Classification (NCBI taxonomy): domain Eukaryota; kingdom Metazoa; phylum Chordata; class Aves; order Passeriformes; family Dendrocolaptidae; genus Campylorhamphus; species Campylorhamphus procurvoides. The sequence continues at coordinate 28,108 of WBMV01006903.1, forward strand.
CTGTAGGTGAGCATCGGCCCTCAGGCGACTCCAGAGTAGCTTTTCATAGTGAACCTACAGTATTTAAAAGTGATGAGTAATTAAATAAAAATATTGAAAGATTTTGGAATTTTTAGGTAGCTTTTAGGGTAGCTCTGAATTTCACCCTTTTATAGTCAATGGTCTTGTTTGTGAGTTAATTGATTTCTGTATTGTGTTATCTGTTAGTTACCTCTACTAAAAACATTTTGTCTAATATTTGATCAGCAGTGGGTGAATTTGATCTGATGATTTCATGAAAGATTTACCAAACACGCATAGTATAACCTGAGGGTAACATGCTGATCCAAGTCTTGTGTCACATACCAAAGTATGTAGGTTTTCAAATAGCATGGAAGACTGAAAATACAAGTGCAAATTCTGGGAAACAGATGATTTGTTTTCTCCTTTTGGGGGATATCAGGTGTGAGCCTTGTCCTCTGGAGTAAGGAAAACTGTCTCATATTAACAGAAATGTGGTTGTGCAAATGTGAATAAAAATTAATCAACAATCCACTGTTATATTTCTGTCAATATTGGTCTTCACTCACCTATGTTTGGGTATTTCATAGAGATGCTATTTAGTGAAGAAGCAAAAGGAAAAGGAATTGTGATTTGGCAGGTATGGAAAGTGAAAACACAACTTCCATAGCCAGTTCCAGTGAACTTGATACTGATCTCTAGCCAAATCCAAGTAAATTTAAGTCCTTGCCTGAGCTAAGCGGTGCCAAAAAGAAATTATTTGGTATTTAAGAATTTCTTACTGCAAGTTTCTCAAGCAGATTTATTTCACCTGATTTTGATCCATTTATGGAACCATAATGAGAGGATGTGCAATAGTTGACTGTCTTAAAGGTCAAAAATATTTCCCTCCCAATGTTTTTTGTACTAAAATGATTTTTTTTTCCCAGATGCAGAGGTAGAAAATCTTGATTTATGCATAAAGCTAATCTTCAGTGTGTCATGGGTTTATCTGGTTAGGGTTTGTTTTTTTAATAAGAGGAAGACTGGCTTCTGTTGGAAGCCTCTGGAAGTTTCCTTCCATTCTATAGAGTAGGGCCAATGAGGGCCAGCTCCAAGGAAAACTTCCTGCTTTTGAACCATTAAGTTACACCCCTGCGTGGAAACATATTTAAGAAGTTGTTGTGCAGTTAGAAATTGGTAGCCATGGATTAATAACATCACATCAAGGTCAGTGCAGGAGTAGAAGAGGAGAAGGAGGGGGAGGGACCCCATGGATCAGGGAGAGGACTGAAAACTATTATTCCCTGAATACTGGAGATAACCATGGTGATTACGAGTTGTCCCCTTGAAGCCCATGGGATCCATCGGGGTGCAAAGATCCCCCTGTCAATGCGGGGGGGGGCACGAAAGAAGCTGTTACCTCGTGGGAGGCCCCCAGGGTGGATCAGAGGTCCTGCAGAGATTTGCAGCTGAGACCCACGGAG